>JABAJZ010000033.1:455-48609 GCA_018857265.1 Termitomyces sp. T32_za158 | reverse complement strand
CCTCCGGATAAGGCCTTGATGAGAAATTCTCGGCTTGTCAAAGTAAGATCACAGACCTGTCCTTTAATTATGTTATGCATGTCAAGTTCAATATCATGGATCATTGAATGCCGGAGAGACGAAGTTCATTATCTTCTACACTTTTGCCGGCAGCTTTTGGTGTGTGATCTAGCCCTGGCCTCATTGCGTTGTATCTCCATTGTCGTACATCAGATGTTTTTCTTGATAATAGAGTTCTTTTTCTTCGATTCTTCTGGGTCAGGATCGAAAGAAGCCCCTTGCGGAAAAATACAGATTGCAACGCCAGCATGGTCCTTCTGGCCAAGTCATGTCGCAGGACGCCCTGCATACTCGCTTCAGCTTGCTCAAAGCCTCTGTCAAATGAAAGCTGTCGACGAATAAGAGTCATAGGAACAAACAAACTGTATGTATACCATTCTTGTGCTACGATGATCGGTTGCAAATTGATATCATCACCGTCAAATCTGCATGACGACGAGCTACGTGACCCGTGCCTTCGGCACGGGCCAATGCGCAGCTCGTTGGGGGCTCCGCCCCCAAGCCCCCCCATACTCAGCCTCCACCATAACCTCACTGCGTTCGGTTATGGTTCCAAATATGTGTTTTCATAATCAAGGCTTACATATGTATCTTCATATTCAATGCTTAGATCCAGCCTCAACCTCACTCCGTTCGGTTAAGCCCTTGTCTGTCCGCAATTCAATGCTTAGATCCAGCCTCAACCTCACTCCGTTCGGTTAAGCCTTTGTCTGTCCGCAACTCAATGCTTAGATCCAGCCTCAACCTCACTCCGTTCAGTTAAGCCTTTGTCTGTCCGCAACTCAATGCTTAGATCCAGCCTCAACCTCACTGCGTTCAGTTAAGCCTTTGTCTGTCTGCAACTCAATGCTTAGATCCAGCCTCAACCTCACTGCGTTCGATTAAGCCTAGCCTTTGTCTATCCACAACCTCACTGCATTCAGTTAAGCCTTTATTTGTCTGCAACTCGATGCTTAGTTTCAACACTTTAAATGCTCAAATATAGTTCAACTTCACTGTAATCAGTTATGAGCCTAGTTTTAAGGGACCCTGGAGGCCACCGATGTTTTTCAAAAAATAAAACTCAGACTTAAATTTGAGACTCAGTCACTCAAAAAGCGAAGCTCAGCTTAAAACCTGAAACTCAGCTTCAAATTTGCACTTCGAACCCAGCTAATTTGTAAGCGCTCATGACTAATCCCATCAATTCCCAGGCGTCACTCCATTATATATAGATTTCCGATCATATTGAGCGAGATCAGAAACTTAAATAGGTACTAAAACATTTTCTTCTTCGCGTTCTATATATGCACTGCTCAATGTGGACTAAACAGGAGGGGCACGGGTCATGCGTAGCTCGTTGGGGGCTTCGCCCCCAAGCCCCCCCGTACTCAGCCTCCGCCTTAACCTCACTTCGTTCGGTTAAGGCTCCAAGTATGTATTTTCAAATTCAAGGCTCAGATCCAGCCTCAACCTCACTGCGTTCGGTTAAGGCCTCGGATTTCCGCATTCAAGGCTCAGATCCAGCCTCAACCTCACTGCGTTCGGTTAAGGCCTCAGGTTTCCCCAATCTATTCAATGCCTAGATCCATTGACACATAATCTCAGTTTTATGACAGTTCAACTTGCTTCTGAACATCTGAGTACACTCCAACCTCATTGTACTCTGGAGCTAAAGAGCTACACTTAGTGGACCGATGTTTTGAGAAAATCAAACTCAGACTCAAAATATCAGACCCAGCCACCCATAAGATCAAACTCAGCCCAGCTCAAAGGTTGACTTGAAACCCAGCTTTCTTTGTCAGCATTAGTCAGATCTGACTAATCTTAGTCAGCTCTGACTAATCTTAGTCAGCGTCGTCCCATTATCTTACTTGCCATCAATTCCCACGCGTCACTCCATTATATATAGGATCTTTGTATACTGGAGTCACGTCCCAGCGCTTGCACTACTTAAAAACCAAAGACCACATCGCTTTTTCTGTCTGTCATGCTCTTGTGGTGGTAACAATAATCTTTTGGCTGTCACCATTTGATTTGAATATCAAATAAATCCCAGCTTGACTTACCTGGAGGAGTCAGCTTAGTCGTCTCCAAAGGCCGCGGTTAGCACTGGAGGATTCGTAGTCCCACTTGTTGATATATGCATTTCCCGATCCCCTTCGATACTAATGAAGGAATAACAGATACAGATGGAATCAACAAAACACGTCAAGAGTCCACCCGGTGCGTTTTCTGATTTTGTGCTCATCTGAACTTGGTTCTGCGTTGTGGCATGAACTCGCATCCGAGGTTGCTATTATCACTGTGGCGGTCACGGATGTCCACAGAATGCTTCTTCCGGACCTCCGATACAGGCCGATATAACGATGCTCTATGGAATACCTGGCAGGGTGTTGAGCATAGCTTCGTCGCGATTACATTAGGTTTCTGGGCAACTCTTGGCATGAAGTTTGAACATTTCGACGTTTTGCACCTTATCGATTCCATGGCGCCACAAACAGCTAATGTTCAGTACGAGAAACATTGAGCTGCTGTCGCAGCGCTGCTGACAATCATTCCGAGCAATATACTTCGGCAGTCTTATGGTTCGGTAACGGTGCCTGAAGTAATTACTCCACATTTTCTTGCTGAGCTATCGGCTATCTATGTGTTCTCAAAATGACAACGCATGACTATAAGACATTAACCTCGATGAAATAACGGGCTATCAAGTGGTGATAAATTACTCAATGTACCCTCTGGATTGAAATAACCGTTACGATTTTGAAGACCTTCCCGTGAGATTGCTGATCCCCGAAAAGGATTAGGAAGCTCTTTTACAAGTGATGCACCGGCATTTGGTTGGGATTCTAGTTTGATTCTGGTAACTGCAAGTTGGAGCCAGTACTGATCTTTGTCGTTATCAACCTCAAACCGTTACAAGTACGTTATGCCGAGGTCCGGTCCACCAGGAAATCAACTCGCCAAGGTCCAATATTTACCTGGGGAGCTACAAGAATATACTCCGAAATCTTTGGGTACTTATGGAATGCACACATAAAACTAGTACCAATACATCGACGCTTACGGAGATATGAAAGAGATAAAGGGATTAAATGATGGTGGGTGCTTGGGTTCGACAGATACAACGATCATCTCGGTTTGATTCGTTCTGTCGTATTCATACATATATATATCCTAAGCTCTTGATTTGGTTTTTCTTTTTCGTAATTTGTTCTCGTTATCGTAAGTAGCAAGTAGTACTTTGTATGGCGTTCAAGTTGGATTTTTAAACAGCGAATGATAATATGACATCGTTACCAAGCGAGACTCGTATGTGAGTGTGTCAAATTGTGAAAACATCATTGCTTGGTCAATTTTCAAAACTCAGTATATGACCTCGGTCCTCAACGAGTTCAGACAGAGATCAAACAGAGATGTCACGATTTCTGCTGACTGTGACATGTTCGAGCGTGACAGGAATTAGCCATTCCAAAATTTCCTGAACCACGATGGCCTCTAACGATCTCTTCTCGTTTCTGGACGAGAATCCTCCTGAGGATGACATAACAAGTGAAGAGGAGATGCAGGTTGACCAACCTCCTCCTACCACCATATCGCAAAAACGCAAAGTCAAATCTCTCTCGCGCGAACCTTCACCACCAATAAACGGTGATCTAGATAACGAGCCGGGGCCTTCCAAGAAACCACGCATATCGTCCCCTCAACCTATTGTTTTGGATGACTTCGAGACTGAGGCAAAACGCGAAGTTGCTGCGAGCGCAGGATTAACAGATAGTGTTGACACAACTTCACGTGTGGAACTCAAGCATCAGGTACATCTCTATTGAGCCTCGAAAACCTAGTTGCTCAGCTATTCATCTCTACAGGTCCGACACCAAGTTGCTGTACCATCTGGCTACAACTACATACCCATATCCAAACATGTCCCTCCTGCTAAGCCGGCTCGCGAATACAAATTTGAGCTGGACCCTTTCCAAAAAGTCTCTGTCTATGCAATACAACGGAATGAGAGTGTCTTGGTGTCTGCACATACCAGTGCTGGAAAGACGGTTGTCGCTGAATATGCCATTGCACACTGCCTGAATAATAAACAGAGAGTAATCTATACAAGTCCAATCAAGGTTCTTTATCACATATGCTTGAATGAGATAAGAAGTATTTACACGTTTCAATAGGCACTGAGTAACCAAAAATATCGAGAAATGTTAGCAGAATTTGGAGATGTGGGCCTTATGACTGGAGATGTTACTATAAATCCGTCAGCGACGTGTCTGGTAATGACGACTGAGGTGCGGTATCCCGTTAGTTCCCATGATTTTCACTTGATGAATATATTCCATTAGATCTTGCGATCCATGCTATACCGCGGATCTGAAATTATGCGTGAAGTCGCATGGGTCATTTTCGACGAGATTCACTACATGCGAGACAAGGAACGAGGTGTAGTATGGGAAGAAACTATTATCCTCCTTCCACATACCGTCCGCTACGTGTTCTTGTCGGCCACAATCCCTAATGCCATGCAATTTGCGGAATGGATATGCAAGTCGCACGAACAACCTTGCCATGTTGTGTACACGGATTTCCGACCCACACCTCTTCAACACTATCTCTTCCCCGCTGGCGATGAGGGTATCTATCTTGTGGTCAATGAGAAGGGCGAGTTTCGGGAGGATAGTTTCAGCAAAGCCATGGGCAAGCTGCAAGATAATATGGGTGATGATCCAGCAGATCCGAAGGGAGGCAAGGGGAGGAAGGGAAAGACGAAGAAAGGCGGTGACAAAAAGGGTGACTTATCTCTATTACTTTGGTGGTCAAAGTTGATTAAGCATGATTAGGCGCATCCGATATTTCTAAAATTATCAGGATGATCATGGAAAGGAATTACAATCCTGTGATTGTTTTCGCCTTCAGTAAACGCGAGTGCGAGGGTCTAGCATTGACTCTTTCTAAATTCGAGTTTACTTCAGCCGACGAGCAGGAGCTGGTGTCGAACATCTTTAATAATGCGATAGAGAATCTCTCCGCCGATGACCGAAATCTCCCTCAAATCACCAATCTTCTTCCGTTACTTCGTCGTGGCGTCGGCATCCATCATGGTGGTCTGCTTCCCATTCTCAAAGAAGTGATTGAGATCCTGTTCCAGGAAGGTCTTATAAAGGTCCTTTTTGCTACAGAGACGTTCTCTATCGGTCTAAATATGCCCGCAAAAACCGTAGTGTTCACGACGACGCGTAAATTCGATGGGCGCGAGTTCCGTAATTTGTCATCTGGCGAGTACATCCAAATGTCTGGACGCGCGGGACGGCGTGGACTGGACGACCGAGGTGTGGTTATCATGATGTGTGACGAGAAGCTTGAGCCTGCAGCGGCGAAGATGATGGTAAAGGGAGAAGCTGATAGACTGGACTCTGCGTTCCATTTGGGTTACAACATGATCCTGAATCTGATGAAGGTTGAGGGGATCAGTCCAGAGTACATGCTAGAGAGGTGTTTCTTCCAATTTCAGAGTAGTGCTGGAATTCCCAAGTTGGAAGAAGGTGTGTATCGTTCTGACGCGTCTATTAATTCGTGTGCCGCTCATTTAACCTTCTTCCAGAGTTGAAGCAGGAGGAGGAAGCACGAAGTACGACTGTGATACAGGATGAAAAACTGGTTGGAGAGTATTATGATTACCGGCAACAGCTGGACCAGATGGCGGCTGATTTTAGAGAAGTTATTACACATCCCACGTATTCGTTACCATTCTTGCAACCTGGTCGTCTTGTCAAAGTCAAGTACCAAAAACTCGATTTTGGTTGGGGCGTCATCATCAACTACCAAAAACGGTTACCACCAAAAGTACGTTCATCGTCTTTTGTGAATGCGAGGTCGATCTGACTTCGTTTAGAACCGACCTATACCCAAGCCAGAAGAATTCCCACCACATGAGCAGTATATCATCGATGTTCTTCTCAATTGCGCTGTAGGAGGCGCCGTTTCCAAGAATCGCGACAATATCACAGCCACTCCAGGAGGCATTCAACCATGTCCTAGCGGACAGAAGGGTGTTCCACTCGTCGTCCCGGTGTTACTTTCTACCATTGAAAGCATTAGCCACATTCGTATCTTCCTGCCTAAAGATCTGCGGCCAGACACTGCCAGGGAAACTGCTTGGAAAAGTGTTTTGGAAGTGCAACGACGATTTCCGGATGGCATTGCTCTGCTCGATCCGATACAAAACATGGGAATCAAGGATGACAAATTTAAGGAGCTTGTTGGGGTTCGTTATCCAAGCCTTTTTTCTCTGTAATCGTTGACGATCTGATACAATATCGTTAGAAAATTGACAGTATGGAGAAGAAGATGTATTCGAGCCCGCTCCATAAAGACCCACGTCTGCCGGAGCTGTATACGCTTTACTCGAAGAAAAAGGAGAAGGGCGAGCGGATAAGAGGGCTTAAGAAGCGCATTCAAGCGACACAGGATGTCTTACAGTTAGAAGAACTCAAATGCCGGAAGCGTGTACTCCGACGGCTAGCGTTTACCACCTCTTCAGACATTGTCGATATCAAGGGTAGGGTGGCATGCGAAATTAGTTCTGGGGACGAGCTTCTACTGACCGAGCTCATCTTCAATGGCGTGTTCAATCAACTTGCTCCTGAGCAGTGTGCAGCTCTCCTCAGTTGTTTTGTCTTCACTGAGAAGGTATGTCCTTTGACTACAATTGATTTTTCAACTGATTTAGACCATTGACCATCCATGGTAGAGTGAGCAAGTCACGAAGCTAAAAGAAGAACTTGCAGCTCCTCTACGGGTGATGCAAGAGAATGCCAGACGCATTGCTAAAGTGTCGAAGGAGTCGAAACTTGTCATTGATGAAGATGAATACGTCAGCTCCTTCAAGGTTGAGCTCATGGATTCTGTCGTTCAGTGGTGTCGTGGTGCCTCGTTTTCTGAAATTTGCAAGGTCTGGAGAGATCGAGGATAATTATACTCTAAACTAATTCTAATGATACTCTACAGCTCACCGATCAGTTTGAGGGTTCTCTCATTCGGGTTTTCCGACGTCTCGGTGAACTCTTAAAACAGATGGCCCAGGCTGCAAAAGTCATTGGCAATGAAGAGCTCAAGCAGAAGTTCGAAAAGGCCTCGGAATTGCTTGAACGGCCCAATTCTGTCATCTTCTGCTCCTCTCTGTATTTGTAGATAAATTTATCGTCGCGGGATCACGGGTAAACAGCATTGAATCCATTGGATTTCCATCATACACCATTTCCTGATCGCTATCGTATGTAAGGAATAAGTACAGAGGGTATTGGTATTCTCATTTAACATAAATACAGCCTTCATTGGCTTATCCACAAACTTTCCATTCGTCAAGGTCGGAATCCAATTGTTAAGCTGCAATCTAGCAAGCACCAGAATCGGTCCAAACATCAGCTAAGAGGGTGTCAACGATGCGAACAATGGCCGTGATCCAGACACTCACCAATCCCAGGAGTCTCGCCCAGAGTCCACCTGGTGAAGATACGCATTCATTAGCATTTAATTTTCAGGTAAGAAGGCGGCGCAAACCATTTAGCAGTCCAGAGATGGCTAGCTGGAGAGGGATTAACGAGCTTTAGGTTGAAGAACGTTTAGATACATACAGTAAGTGGCTTGATCACCTCCAACATATGTTGTCTGGAGGGCAAAGTATTATTTATTTCGTAACAAGAAAGAATGCTACAAGAAAAAGAACTTACCGTGGGGCTCCAGGCAGCTACAGTGGCACAGTTCCCACCGCCAGGAGTCGTAGTCGGGGTAGTGGTAGTGGTAGTGGTAGTAGTTGAGCTAGCAAAGTTGTTACGGAGGTTATCCCATTTACTATTAGGGTAACTAGATGCAATTGTTGAGCAGTACGAAATGCGTCACCATATGACAAACAATTACTCGATGTGGTTTTGAGTCGTATCAAGAGATCCCAAAACACCGACGCTAGTACCAACAAGGGAAAGAGATCCAACCTTATCGGTAGAGAGCTATCCGGTCTAGGTGAGCGACGGCGCAGAATGAAATAGACGTCCAATGATCACCTCCCAGAACATGGAACCCGCGAGATTCTTTGAATTGATGTATTGTGCTTTGAGCTTGACGATGTTGGGCGTGTCATAGCTCACAAGTTCTTGTTTGGCGGCGTCATAGGAATAGCTTGATACATCAGTCGTGTTCTCATATACTGTTGCACCGGCCACTAAGGTTTTCACCGTGTCAAGTCAAGTAGAAAGAAGACGAGTCCGAAGACTTACAAGGAAGGACTTTGTAAGAGTAGACGCCAGCCTCGATAGTTCCCGGCCCGATCTTTCAAAGGTGTAAGCTGCGAACAAGCGAACAAGGACTCACTTACCCCGCTGTACGATTGACCGAGGCCAGCAGTGTCCTCGAAGGCACGTCCGTAGAGAGGCATTCCTAATCGATGTAGTGAGAACAAAACCTTGCCCTGAAGTTTACAACTTACCAAGGTTTATCTTGGAGGAAGTTGCACCTTCTGATAGATACCACTCGACAGCACTGTCAGTATTGAAACCAGTTCGCGCTCCTCCGTATAAATTGGCCTGGTTGTCGGAGAAATTCAGCCAGGAGCCAGCATAATCATATGCCTAGATGGAGGCTAGCAATGGGCGGAAACAAGTAGTTGCGGAGACTTGACATACCATCAAGTTCCAGTAGTCGAGAGCTGCGTTCATCTGAGGAACCTTGAGATGTTGGTAATTTGTCGGACCAGCAGCCACCGCGGCAGTTATTTCATAAGGGACTTTGTCGCCTTTTTTAGTGGCAAGGGCGGTAAAGGCTGAGCGAAGGGCAGTCAGGAGGTCGGCGAACCCTTGTCCTTGGGCATCGCTTGAGGGGTACTCAAAGTCAAGATCACTTGTAATAGGTCAGCGGACAGCCTATGATACACATGATTTCCACAGACATTCCATCAAAACCATAATCTTCGATGAATTGGACGGCGCTAGTAACAAATGTGGAACGAGCAGATGTACTTGTTACAAAGTCAAAGTGCCCTTTGAAAAGCACTCTTCAGAGCGAAACTCAAGAGTTGAGTAGACTGTACTCACCGGACTGAGAGTATGTCCATCCGCCAATTGACAGCAGAACCTTCAGGTTTCTTTGCTTGAGCTTCAGGAGATAAAGTTGCTTTATGCAGCCATAGAGATTGTTCCCAGTCTCACTCCACGAGTCAGATGGGAAGTGTTTCTGTTGACCAGAATTAAGAAGGGTATATACAATAAAGAGTTCAAGTCTCACCTGTTCATCGGCATAAGGATCGGTGAGGCTGATAACTCCTGTTGTAGGATTGACATCCGCAAAGGCATACAAGATATCTACAAATCGTGGTCAGAGCACCATAAGTGGTATGTTGGATGGAATGAACGAACGAGTCAAGGTGGAAGAGACAATATCAGTTGGTTCTGGAAAAGTCAAGTAAGAATATATGTCTGGAAGAACTCAGGCATGAAGACAAACGAAAATTGGCGCCATAGATTCCCCAGTTCGTAAAATAAGCAAAAGATGTTTTCCCAGAAGCACGTTTTGTGATGATTTTCGTCTTGGGACTCTTTTCGGTCTGCACGGTCTTGGCAGGAATCTTGTAGGTAGATGGGCGACGCATGATCTGCGTCGCATCGACACTGATAGCCACCAGCAAGGCCACAACCCCAAGAAGTAAGACTCGTTTGAAAAAGGATTGAGAGGAGGCCATGACTCCTGAACAAATGGTGAAGACCAGCAAGGGTTGAGGAGGGACAATCTCGAAGCATGTGTGGATATTTATACTTGACGAGGCGGAAAGAGTATGTATAAACAGTTTCCATTCGTTAGCACGAGATAAGGCAACATACGGTATGACAAATGGGGATCATCATACCCGAAGAGAAAAAATCGGAAACTATAGTCGATTAAAACACAAAACACCACATGGACATTCTTGTACGAAGGGACCATCTAGTTCACAAGTCACGCACAAGTCTCTGGACAAATCATAACATAGTCAACGGCAACGCGATCCAAGAGGACAGTTAACATCGAGCTGAGTCGTAATGGCAGCAATGATCGCGATACATCCGTTAGAGTAGTCAGCTGAAAGTCCCGAAGAGGGAACAGAAGATCATAAACAGGCAGAGAAAACAGGGAACGCATGCTGGCCGGTCCAGCGGGAGAATACAATACCAACACCACATATCGGGCAGGCTGGTGGCACAGATCAATATGGTTACAACACGAGCACGCGGAGCCGTCAAATAACGACACCTGACACCAGTAGAACAGGGAAAACAGCTGTATGTACTTCCATTGTATACAGTAGTCGGAGGCAAAGCAATTGATGGGTTCCTCACGTGGCGTTCAACTCTTTTCCTGAGTCGACTTCTTTCTGTTTCAGATAGAACGAAGCTTGGTAGCCGCCGAATTTCTCTGGAATTTCTGCGAATATCTCTCTGTAATGACCCCGATAATTGTGTTTTCCCTGACAGCGGGGGTGCATGGTTGGAGTCCGGTGATTCAGAGTATTGTACTTCTCGGAATGATAGAGCTTCAATACAAATGAAGCGAAGACAACTGACCTTTTTTTCGGCCCTATCTACACTATAACTTGTTCCGACACCAAATCAGGTGTACGAGAGGGTACTTGAAGTTGCACGAGTTTGGAGTCCGGCGTTTTACTGATGCTAGCCGCTCTCTGTGAACTCTGACCTCATGATTCTCAGATAGGCCACTGACCAGCTCGGCAATCTTCACTCCGGGGTTTCTTCGCAATGTCGACAAACTTTTTCTTCTTCATCTTATGCTGGGTGAAAGCAGCAAGGCATTCTTGAGCTCCTCTCACAAACCCTCTGAGATGAAAGCTTCTGGGAAGTTTCTGTGATATAAGTCTGGACTCGACTTGAAGGGGTATGTCTGTTCCTTTTGTAAAAGGCGCACATCAGACAAAACCGCAATTGAGCACCTGTGAGTCCTTATCGGATCATGGAGACTTCCATGATATCATAATCTTTGATAACGGGTGGGCACTTATATATGCCAGAGATCCCGTGTTTCCAGATAGCCGACTTTGCTGTCGTACCCTGTCTTTATCGGATATCGTGGTTGCACATGGTCATTGGTGAGGCCGCCTTGTCGTATCAAGGTCGGAACTTCATATAATTTAGAGTATAGCAGTATTTTGATGTCACACTCGTAGCAACAGCGATTGGGGCATTTTGGCCCTTTTTTGCCTTCTTCTGCTCTTCAGCGGGGAGGTTGACGAGATCTAGAACCGGAAGAATTTGAAGGGATTTGAAGATAGATTTTCCCATTCCACCATAAGAAATGTCCACCTGAATGGTAGCTTAATCATGACAATAAATGGAATTGCTCCAGTCAGAGGGACGAAAGTGGCTTGCAAGCACCGAGAAAAGTTGATCTCATGATATCCGGGCAAAAAACAGATCCAAGGAATGGATGTACAATGATAATTTCCTTCTGATTCATGAGATGTGAACTGAAACAGCTTATAGTTATGCATGACAATGAGAGGGAGACGAGAAAATGAAACATAATGAATGCAGCAAAACAACGAAAACGGTGATATGGGTGTAAAAAAAGAGGGTGAAATATATATGTTGTCCATAAAGGGAGTGTAGTGATCAAAGGAGAGTAAGTAGAATGACTGTACGCCGCAGTAAGGAGTTGAGCGAATTTCCTGTATAAGACCACATCCAGGTGATCAAGATGTTCGATCAGTCAGAGCCACTAGCTACGGCAAAACATGGATACAGCTAGTGCACTCTTTATCAGCCACGCATGGCCCTCTCTATGGCCTCCTGCTTACCTTGGTATTTTCTTAATCCCTGACTATCTTGTCATTCCGACCACATGTATTCCTCCCTCTTACTCATTACACATCCACGTAAATCAATATTGGTTCGCCCACCCCTTCTATTTCAGGTATAACGCACTTTAAATCGAAGGCTTTGGCCAAGACGATCTTAAAAATCTTTTGTACATTTATTGATGCCGAGGTAGAACAGAATATCAGTGACGCGTGCATGGCGCGAGCAAATCGTTTGGCCTGGTATGATCAACGTTGTCATGAAGAACTTAAGAGGGAGACTGAAGAAAATGCACCTGTTTAGTAATTTCTTCCTGTTCGTCTCGTGGAAATGTCGCAAAAGTGTCGAATTTGGTGCCGATCAGGAATGGAATGGCCGTCTAGCAGATTCAAAGACGAAGACGCGTCCAATGACTCAGAGGGAGACATAAGAACTTGGTTGCGAATACATACTTTATTGAATCCTCTTGCCTGCCGATACCATTCCTTGACTGAGTTCAGGGTCGACTTCCGTGACAAATCGAACATGAACAGGATGGCGACAGCGTCGTTACAGACTAGCGGCAACATATTCACGAACTCCCGTTGGCCACCAAGATCCCATATCGAGAAGGTGATAGTTGTTCTCCGTACAGTAATCGTCTTCTCCATGAAGTTGACGCCTATTTGACGGAGTCAAAAGACAAAGGGCGGTCGGAAGGAAGGATAGCAACTGACCCAGCGTCTGGATATAATCCTCATCAAAACTACCCTCCACGTACTTGACCATCAGACTCGTTTTGCCTATCTGTGAGTCGCCTACCATCCCAACCTTGATCACGACACTAGGAATGACGAGTCATAAAGGCGACTTGCGCGTGTCAAATAGTAGATTGAGTTTACCTGTTCCTTTCGTCATTATTTTCCTGGGATGGATGTGAATTCTGCCCGTTAGGACCGGCACTTGCAGGTGCTATTGTCGAGGTTGATGAGGATGCAGCGTTCGACATGATGGTTTGAGCAGATCACGGTCCTTCAAGATGAGATGCGACACTGGGCAATGGCGCAAAGTTTCACTAGTATGCCGCGCAAGGGTATACGAGATGCGATGGTATTGAAGATGAATGGAAGACGAGGTAGAAAAGAGGACGAGGAAAAGAAAGACGCGCCCTGAAGACGCTGAGGATGAATACAGACTAAAACTCGAGGAAAACTAGCGTTGTATGAGGGTTGGAGCGTTTACTGGTCGAGACTGGCCTTCGTTGTCGTTGTCGTAACACAAACCAGGCTCGAACGATGTCTATTACCCGATCACAAACAACACTCTGCCAAACAATCGTCTGCCGGGTCAAGATCCACCACTACTGCCTAGGTAAAATGAATTCGCTCTAGCATCTTTCTCTTTAACATCACTGTTAGCCACGTATGGCGTGCCACGAATTGTCAATGATTAAGAGTCCATTCGAAGAGTCGTGACTGGATATCTTGGTGCTTTAATCATTTCTGTGTTCTGCAGAATACCTTGAATTCCAATCAAGTCTTACGCGACTGTGGTTGCTAGACCGTCTGAACAAAAGCCTTGCTACTGAGATTGGCCGTAATTCCTGGTTCTCAATCAAGGTGCACAAATCTACGACCATCCTTCATCGCTTCAGCATCACAATACAGGAGTCTCGTCAACGTGATCAGACTTAGTTTGCGTATGGAAGTCTATCGACGTCGATTTTCACAGGTGGATACCGTTCAGACAGAGCCCACAGTCAGCACAATTCTTCAATGACAATTCTCATTTCCAATTTGCGTCATCTCCCTCTGAAAACACCGATCTCAATTTCATCGAGATGAACAGATCGTGAGGATGTTGGCATGTTAGAGTTATACGGCACAGAGGAATAGTACGTAGGAGATTATCATGGTACGTCTGATTGAGTACACACTATCAGTGAGTTGTTGTGATTGTAGATCATTTGCATGTGAGACAGACACTCAAGCACAAGCATTAATGGGGTAGTGGTAACCTGGGTCGTTGCCATTCAGTTGCGAGTATCAAAAGCTCGACCCGCCGGGGGTTCGATTCCCCCTTAATGCAAGTGTTTTTCGTTGAGGACCGAGCGAAGTCATTTGGCCAAACGAGGCTGAAAGGGGAAGACTACTCTACATACTCGTCTGCTTCATTTTAACTCAGTATAAAAACCATATTCAACTTCTGCCTTTTTTTGCAAAGCCATAAGATGAGGGAGCTGGCACCGACTCAGAAAGATATGCGACAGAAACCGACAGAGAAATAATTAATGACTCTTTCTAAACATCGTGATGGCATGCCTATCAAGCAGCCCAAACTTTCGCAATAAGCTCCGTGAGGCCTATATGAACAATGATTCAGTATATCAATACTATGAACCTGTTCTACATACCAATATCATTTGTGTTGAATTGGTAGACCCCAACTAGCACACCAACAGTAACAGCGCGCAGAGTCCATGTAGCAACGGGACCAATCACAGGGAACTTGCGCTTGTGCACGTAGTCAACTAGGCACGCGTCAAACTAAACGCTGGTCCGTCAACAACACAGATAGGATAAGACGAGAGGACGGTCAAGAGACGCACCCCAATATGACTATGAATGACAAGCGATACGCCAAGGAGACCATCGATGACTGGGTAGTTGGAACCGGTCGTAACGTACGCAGCAACGGTCAGAGGTACCAAGCTGGCGGAAAGGAGGCGTTCAAAGGCCCAATGGTAGGACCCGTGCGCACGCGAGGGTGGAGGGAATGTTGTCGGGTCGTTCACGGTACCCTTGTACACCGCTACAGTGACAAATAGCAATCAGCCGGTCCCAAGGCAAATTTAGAGAACACTCACGGCCGCCCGGAACGTACGCTGCATCGCTCGTCGAATGTCTGACTGTTGTGCGATTCCTTTAATCAATGTTCTTCGACTGAATAACATTTGACTAGCCTTTGATCACTGCTGAGCGAGCTAATGAACGTTGGGCGAGAGCCCTTTGAACCGTCGAGCGGGCGATGAGGGCAGCAGCCATAGTGAAGCGAAGAAGAGGTTACGATTCGGAGGAGGTCTCCGCGTTGCCCGCTACCCAATCACAAGCCACCGATATTCACCGTTGCCAATGTGCACGTGGGAACTGATTAGTCATCATACCTTTAACTATTTTTTTTTCAAGCGGACTTGACGATATAGCTGTTCTGGCCTTTTCACCATGCCGATGGGGCACATTGTTCCATGTGTATAGATCATCATCGTCAACATTACAAACCTTTCAGGAAATCTTAGGCTTCGGGCCTCAGTCTAACGCTCTTCCCGACTTTCATTCTTTTCGCACCATGAGCCAGTCAAGGCCCCCAGTAGCCCACATGGAAATACACACTAGGGGCCTGTTACGCTCGTGGAAGATCGATCCGGCTCTTTGCTGCCTGCCTCCGTGCCTCGTTTTGAAGCTCGGAGGGATCACAGTCGGTAGGGCCGTCAAGTTCCTCCAGAGTTGAGCACGATGGATTACCTTATAAATGACGGAGGTCGTGCTCGTAGTTTTGGGACAGACATTAAACTTTTTTTGCCTCGGTATTTTTGTAGCTTTTGTTTTATATCAGAATCAAACTCATGCATGTTTGGACGTTCCTGATTCTACTGCCAGATCTA
Organism: Termitomyces sp. T32_za158; assembly: GCA_018857265.1. NCBI lineage: Eukaryota > Fungi > Basidiomycota > Agaricomycetes > Agaricales > Lyophyllaceae > Termitomyces > Termitomyces sp. T32_za158. Next base: position 33,090 of record JABAJZ010000033.1, on the reverse strand, counting down.
AGTGTTCGTTGTCTTGACGATGCTTCAATCCAACTTCGAACTTTTCTGTTTCCTCTTCATTCTTCGCTTTTGGCCTGCAGCAACGTGGACACTATTTCAGGCTCTTATCTATGACTTTCTCGACTGTTGGCAAGTTCAAAACTGCTGCAAATGGTAACAACACGGTTGTTGAAGCATTATTGGTGGTTCTTTAACTGAGTACACACACGCCTTTCCAGTGGCACTCTACCTTATCAATATTATTATCCTGGCTTTAGCAGCTCGCGTGAATCATTTCCAGGACTTCTTTTGTAAGCGTCATCGACTGATGCAGTTGAAGTTCTCTTAAGTTGACCCTATTATTTATTTAGTCATAGCAGACCTCTTCCCTTTTGGCCTCTCCATTGCAACGTTCGTCCTTTTATCCGTTATGTACGTGTGTGTCCAGTGATTGTCCAGTGTCTAAGCCCCATCCATTAGGATCACACTTGATTTTGCTGTCGCAAACTCATATACCGGGCGTGCGCAATTTGAAGCTGTATTGTTGGGACTGTTGAGTGTATTCTGGTTGGGTGAGCGTGTTCCGATAGTTGTGATTTCGGACGCTAAGCCGTTCAATGTGACAGCATTCAACTCTTTTTCCACCGCGCGATGGCAGAAGATCCCTCTCCATTGTGATACTATCCCAGATGGTCAGTTCTTAAACATCACCGTTTATGACATCTCGTTCTCATAGCTCTAAAAATCGAAATATCAAGATTTTACCGATGAGAGAGTTTGGTGCAAAGATGTCCAGGCCCTCAAAGGCTTTGTTTGGGTCGAATTCATAATGTGTCTGTATACTCGTTGCACCAGCTGACACTGAGCTGATATAGCCCTCTAGGTTTCGTAGAATCTCTTTTAATCTTTCTATATGCAATGTCCCAGTACAACCGCGGGTACAAACACATCTTCAAGGTCCCTCTCTCAAGATATCGCCCCGACTTGCGTGGTCATCACGATGTCAATGATGTACAAGACGAAAATGCCTTGCGATTCCGGAAGATGATGTAGGGAGAATCTCCAATGAGTGTTTTCCTGATTCTTTTAGGGGGAGGGGTGGGGGTGCAAGACATCCTCGCTTGACCTCATGTCCATGCTGACAATGACACGATAAACCTAATCTGGTGTTCGTTTCGATTTTCGGTATCAGAATTTAGTTTGGTTAACCGCGCTGTACAGTTAAACCCTTGTATTTGTTGACTATTTTTGTTGACAATGAGAAATAAAATCCTTCGGTACCCTAAATTACACCATTTTTGTCGGAGGGAGACGCAATGAAAAAAATACAACCAAAGGTTGGTCGCATAATATCAACGGATTGCTAGAATAAGTAAGAGAAAGTATGCTGGTAAAGCGAGAATACAGAGAATGCGACAAATCAAAGGCAAAGCTGCCATTTATATTTTATATACAACGAGAAGCTGGTAGAACGAAAGCCCACAAGCAGACGAAAACGAACACGAGGGAGACATAAAGAAAGAAAATACGTACGAGGGGATAGGTGATGATACGTAGATGGGAGGCGTGGTTCATCCAGAGAAACCACAATAAATATACATGACGGCGGTGCAGAAGACATTCACATGGCGCTCGGGTAGCTGACACTCTCGCTCAGGTGCTCGTTTGCTGGATTGTAAGTGAATCCCCTAAACTGGTCTTGCACTGTCTCGGAGAGTGCTGAATCTGTGACAACTGAGTCCTGTGCCTCTTCGTTGGTAAAGTCAGGGTCAAAGTTGGCGACATCCAACACCGATTCCTAGGGTGAGGAAATTAATGATGAGAATCACACTAAATGAAGGAAAATGAACAAAAGTTAAAGAGGAACACGTACAACGCTAGGCTTGAAAGGTGGTTGGTTTTTTTTGGCGAGAAGTCTGGGAAGAACATGAGCAAGACAGTTCGACCAAGTGGCCACAAGTATTTACCTGCTCCAGTCAATATACTTCGCAAAGAAAGGATGTCTCTTAATTTCCTCTCCTCCGTTAGCCCCGAGACGCCTTGTCGGATCCCTCTGCAGCAAGCCCATCATCACACTTCGTGCCTCAGAAGGCATATCCAGAGGGAAGTTCAGCGGGTCTGTTAGGATTCGCTGGTACATCACGTTTACGTTCTCATCATAGAAGGGCGGAAGGCCGGTCTAGTCGGCGAAGGGGAGACAGTAAGACAGGTGCGGAAATGTTAGTTGGATGGATGTACGAACCATCATCTCATACAGCAACACACCAAGTGTCCACCAATCGACAGTCTTAGTGTATCCTTGACTCTCTAGTAGCTCAGGCGCGATGTACTCTGGAGTGCCACAGAAGGCTGTGCGCCCGTGATCAGGCTGTGCGACAATAAAATGATAGATCAATCTTACTGTTGGTCTTCTCAGTTTCTGACATGTTCAGCTTACAAAGTCCTGATGGAAATCAGAAAATGCTGTTGAAAAGGGGTGAAAAGATTTACCGAAGTCGCATAAGGCGATATGGCCTGTGTAGTCGAGAAGAATATTTTCTGGTTTAAGGTCGCTGACGAATGTTCATCAAGTGCTACCACAATGTAGAAGATAACTTACCGATAGACAACATTAAAACCGTGAAGGTGCTCGAGGGCACATAACAGCTCGGCAGCATAGAATCGGCTACGATCCTGATCGAACTTTCCCTCTCGCTGAAGGTGGTAGAATAGCTCGCCTCCATTCACTGAGCAGATGTCAAATAACCTCGGAGCCGGAAGAAGTTCCAACGTACCGAATGACATCACCAGGTACAACTTGTCAGGAGTCTGGAACGAAAACTTGAGGGGGACGATGAAGGGGTTATTGACGAGGGCAAGGACCGTGCGCTCTGCGAGAATGTGGGTAATTTCACCAGGGCGCTGGGCAATGTGTGCTTTGCGTATAGTCTTGAGCGCATAAATTCGCTGAGTGTCCTTCTTCCGTACTTGCATAACCTTGCCAAAGCTGCCTTTACCGATGACTTTGAGCAGGTCAAAGGCCTCAATAGTAAGGGGTTCATTGCGAGTAGGCTTAAAATCGATTTTTAGATGGAACGACCCAGAACCAGCGGTGGCATTGTACCACTGGTCAGATGCGTGCTGTTGAAGAATGAGACTCAGCTTGACGAGGAACTGGTAAAGAAGCTTACGTGTCCCTCGAGCATGGGAGTGAGGTCGACTCGGGCCATAAGCAAGTCGTTTCCCATATCATCCTGTCCTGCGACTGTAGTACGTAGATACGACGAAACAGAGATATTGGAAGTACGAGAGACATCGCTGTGCGGAGTAGATAATTATCGCCGGTGATTGGCAAGGAAATGCTACGCACAAGTCGGCACGGTAGTTCCACACAGGACTTGAAAGATCACCACCCATCGCATCAATGAGAATTTCATTTTTGTCGAATTCGAGAACGACATATGGAAGCCACCAGTTGCGTCGTCGCTGCAAACTATCGCGGTTGCTAGTCGACCTACGCGCAAGGGGTACGGAGTCGAGCGCTTTCTGAATGGCTTCTGGGATTTGAACACCTGGTGCAAGCGAAAGGCCACGTCCTGTCCATGTCTTCGGGTCAGACGGCTACAGATGCGCTGAGAAACGGTACGAAATACGCATACCCGAGAAGATGCGGATGGTCAACATACCGGACCTGAACTGATCAGATCCACCAGGAGGCTTGGGCGTTGTAGGCCGAGAGGGTATTGGGGTGACTGATCTGGAGATGACCCCATTCTCCCTAGTGTCTTTGGATTCTAGAAATGAGAGAATAGTCAGCAGGGGGCGATGGTCATGGTGATGAGTTAAGAAGACAGACTCTTAGAACCGAGCTTAGCCCAGGACATGGTCGGACGAAACTTGAGTGTGGCGTAGTGGGATGAGAGATGGCGGAGAGAGACAAGATGCCGCCAGCGACTCTGCTGTATAAGACTTGCAATTGAATGCCGTTGCGATATATATAAAAGGAAACAAGATCATTTGTTGACTCATCACATCACTATCATAAGATTTCAAAGTTTGGGCGCATCTCGCAGCTGCGTAACTCGCATTTGATGCAATTATGTATCTAACACGTCATCCAGGCCTCCGCCGCGTTGAGATAGCGAGACACTCCTGGAGAAAAAGCTGTTAGAAACATGTTATATAATTTCTAACCTGAAGTTGAACATGGAATGTATTTCGAAAAACAGAATAAAAAGTTACATATATAAGAATCTTAATGCTTTTTCTTAAAGCGTGAGATAATACGGTAGATCTATCGAGTGTGACAAATCAACTGGAAGAACACTCAATTTCCATGTTGACCCATATATTCCATGATACTAGATACCGAACCTTCCGCATTGCTACGCCAGTTCTTATAGTCCTGAATCAGCTCAGAGAGGGGCATCCCATGTTGCATGGATTCATGGGTAGACTTGCACTCCAATCTGAACAGACTAACGACTGAGAGTGGAATTGCTCGCGCTACATTCTGCACCAAGTGGAAATCAGTCGGACTTCAGATCCACGAACACCTGTGTTTACCTTATCTATGATGAAAGGATCCATTACACAGACAAATCCAGAGCTAACGCTACCACGGTCTTGTAGGATTTTTCCATGTCTAATGGAGGCGATTTGCCTGACGTAATGAAATTCATGGCCCCAGAATCTGCGGAGTGTCAGCATATCGTTTCGAGGTACGAAAGACGACTGACGAAAACCAATCAGCCAGGATAGTTCTAAGCGACGGACTAGCTTTTGGTTTCCATCCTTTGATTTCTGAAACATATCGGACATCGCTTGCGACAATTTTCGTTTTCATTCGAGTATAACACACACTACCACTTTTTGTGGCATCCAAGGATGGCAGGTCCGCTTGGAGATTCGGAAGAAAACCACGCATCTATGTGTCGTATGCAATTCAATTAGTCATATTAAATTGATTCCATCGCAAACGAACCTGGAGGAAATTGATGGTCATAAGTGCAAGGGCGTAACTACTGAAGGACACCGTCCCTTTGTTCTGCGAAGCAGTAACATTCAGCCCTCGAGGTTTTGCCCATAACTTGATAAACAATAACATGGGGCGCAATAGCGGTGATATCCGACAGTATGCGGCCAACAACTCAGTATTCAGGAGGCCAAGACGTCCATTAACATTGATGTCACAGTGTAATCCTGTTTCTTTATGCATAAACTTGACTTGATGAGAGAGCGAGAGTGTGAGTCATCGCTACCATAGGGAGAGGCGTAGATTTACCAATCGGGACAGTGGCATTAGGTATATGGTCCAATACCTTGAATCCTGCATCACGAAGCCATTGGGCGAGGGAGCTACATCCTTATGAGCATGAAGAGGTGATAATGAGAGGCAAAGACGGACTATGTGTTATATATTTCTTAGTTGAAAGTTAGGAGATGGAAGTTTAAAATGTAGCTGTGGAACATACTTCGATCCGCCGGCGTGGCACCAGGTTTGTCTCCTTCTTTCATTGACGGGTCCTACGAGGCAAACTTATTAGTTAATGGTGCCTATAAAGGACGAATTGTGGAGTCTACTGACGAGAATAACAAGATCAAGATCGCTGCTCTCAGTTGTTATACCATACCTTGAAATTCAGATGCGAGTTCGAGTACCATCCAAAATCTCCAAACTCTCTGCTTACCGAGAACTACCGAATGATTCAACATCGTATTGACGGCCATATCGCTTCTGAAGTGCACGTCGTATGTCGAACAACACTTCGCGCTGACGTTGTTCCACTGCGGTAGCGTTTGCCAAAATCTAAAAATTACCCATCACCTGTACAATAGATGGGCTTCGGAAAGAACCGACCTTGTTAATGAAAGCAGTATCCTGTGAATTCAATATACGATCAGTGTACAAGGACTTGGATGTGTCCACTAAAGGGTCCTTGACCTGTTCAGGGCTCGAGACGACCTCAGCTTCCTGACCTGACATGAGAGGTCGTGAAACAAATAGTTGAGAAGATGGCGGAAACATTTCGGCAGCAAGGACTTCATCTACGAAGGCTGCTTCGTAATCCTGGTATTGAAAGGCGTACCAAGCGTGTGGCTTTTGATCCAATTGGTGCACCAAGGGAGGGTAATGCTGATATGTAAGTTGATGTGCGGATGGTATCTTCTGATTTTCAAGACCGAATTGTTTCTCGGAATATACTTCATGAGAGACCGGGAGGTTATAGTCTTCGGGAGTTGCATCGCACGCGCTGAGGAGAATACTTAATAGAGATGCCGACCGCTTCAAAGTGTCCTCATTTTCCTGTGTCCCCCTTTCATTTGGCGATATTGATGTCAGAGCAAACGACACCGGCGACAAGTCCGACTTAGATACTTCGACTGGGGAAGGTTCTGAATCATTCTGGCCAATGGCTGCATCTTCTGCTCAGATTGTCAGCTAGCTACCAAAGATCGACGCTGCTGGTTCTCACCTGATACACTTTCATATAACGACATCACCTCTGACATAGCCTTTTCATTGGATGATGATTTCAGGTCATCTGCATCGGGTGCGGACTCAATGCCCTGTGTCTCACCGTTGCTCTCATGTTCAAGTATTGTAGAGGTCGTCTCGCCTGCATCTATTCTTTTGAGATCTGCCGCAATTGGAAGCTCGACTGGGGAAGGTTTCGAATCAATCTGGCCAATGGCTGCATCTTCTGCTCAGATTGTCAGATAGCTACCAAAGATCGACGCTGCTGGTTCTCACCTGATACACTCTCATATATCGACATCACCTCTGACATAGCCTTTCCATTGGATGATGATTTCAGGTCATCTGCATCGGGTGCGGAGTCGATGCCCTGTGTCTCTCCGTTGCTCTCATGTTCAAGTATTGTAGAGATCGTCTCGCCTGCATCTATTCTTTTGAGATCCGCCGCAATCGCAAGCTCGACTGGGGAAGGTTCTGAATCATTCTGGCCAATGGCTGCATCTTCTGCTCAGATTGTCAGCTAGCTACCAAAGATCGACGCTGCTGGTTCTCACCTGATACACTTTCAGTCAATAACGACATCACCTCTGACCTAGCCTTTCCATTGGATGATGATTTCAGGCTATCTGCGTCGGGTGCGGAGTCATTGCCCTGTGTCTCTCCGTTGCTCTCATGTTCAAGTGTTGTAGAGATCGTCTCGCCTGCATCTATTCTTTTGAGATCTGCCGCAATTGGAAGCTCAACTGGGGAAGGTTCTGAATCATTCTGGCCAATGGCTGCATCTTCTGCTCAGATTGTCAGCTAGCTAACAAAGATCGACGCTGCTGGTTCTCACCTGATACACTTCCATATATCGCCATCATCTCTGACATAACCTTTCCATTGGCTGATGATTTCAGGTCATCTGCATCGGGTGCGGAGTCAATGCCCTGTGTCTCTCCGTTGCTCTTAAATCCAAGTATTGTAAGGATCGTCTCGCCTGCATCTAATCTTTTGAGATCGGCCTGGCAAGCAGTTGCAAGCCTATTCAAACTTCTCATCGAGACACTTTCAGCATGGTTCTATTGAATGAGATTGATTCATTGAGGCCCGCTTGATGAATGAATAATCATTACCAGTGTCAATAAATACGGATCTTGGACAATCAAAGCTTGAGAATCCCAAGACATAGGATGAGGTTGTTTGGACGTGGTCGCAGTGGAGCCAGAAAGTTCTGACGTCTGCCGTGTGAGTAATGGTTGCAGTGGTTGCCCAGGATCACAGACTGAGATAATTATGTCTTTGTGCCGCTGGTCAAGGTCACTCCAGTGCCTTTGTTATCGATAAGCATAGCACGCTTTTACGTAGCAAATCCAACATCACTCACCTGAGAAAGCTAGCAAATGATTCTGTAGGAGACAACTCAGAGACAGGAGCGTCAGTTCTCTGATAACAATACTGAGTTGGAGGACGGGTACATGGAGCAGTAAGTTACCTGAAGGAAACATCCTGTCATAATAGCTATTGCAGTAGGGGTGAACTGTTCAAGTCTTCTTACGCGGGTCCAATCCCAAACAGATGCTAGTAGCCTCTGTGCATGCGGCTCTTGAAATATCCGTCTCAAGAGAGAGAATCGAGGGAGTACAAAGGGTGATGGGAATGTCAGGACGACAAATGAACGAAAGTAATAGCCGCTTTTGTTCGCGATTACGATAGAAGGGACATGACGATGCTTGCCTTCTTCAGGTCTGGAAGAATTCGAAAGGGCCAAAGGCCATGACCAATCAATGTTTTTTTCGGCTCGGATGCGGACTTTCTCGTAGTCATAGAATGTCGCGTCGTAACCCAGTCGACGAAGGGTAAAAAATACTGAGCTTTGAAACATGATCAGAACTCTTGTAACAGAGCAACACACGACGAGTACCTTGCATTGTGCATTGGATGAGGGCTCGTCTTGGGCCCGAACAGATCCCAATCTGGCTCAGGGGACGGAGACGAGTAGGCACTGGTATCGTTGTCCTGTGAAAGAGGTGTCTAGTTTCTAGTAAATCGACGGAGTGAGAAACCCTGACCACCAAGACCAGTTCAATGGGTGCTCTTCTGTTAAGCGAAGCGAGATTCGAAAGGCTCACGTCGACTAAACTACGTCCTTGGGATCCCTGACAACCGAGCAGGCTGAACTCCAACTCCTGGATCACCCTTGTTCGCTCTTGTAGGTCAGAAATCTTAGGGCGACGATTCTGACTTGAAGCAAGACATCCAGATTCACGTTCGTTATGGGATTTCGGCTTCTTAAGAAATTTCTAAGGATTTCAACTGGTAATTTGGACAGGATAAGGTTCACCACTGAGGCTTTGAGTATCCGTGGCTCCATCCTCGTCTTCCACTGTGGATAGCTTCTTTTGGGCCTGGTTTTTGAGCCGAGTATGAGTTCGAACGGACCACCATGTTCGAAACGAATGCGAAAGGTCGGCCTCATATGACCCAAATCAAGGTCTCTCACTGTCAGTTGGACAACCGCAAAAAACATCAGCTCAAAATGAAGGTCACGTGGTGGAAACACCACGCTCACGTGCAAATTTACAGGATTGCATGCTTGTTTTCGTACTCGTACAAACAATTGTACTCTTCCGTAAAAACGAGGGCACACGGTCATCGACCAGCATTTATCACGGCATGCTCGTTAATGGTGCGTTTGTTTCCCTCCTTTCCACTATTTCTGATGTCTCGTCTATTTTCTGATGCAGATGATTCGCTGCACAGGCCTTATACCACGAGTCAAGGCTTGGGTCCAAGCAATATGCAATTTTTTGGCATTGCTTGGCGGGGGTGAGCAACTATGAGATGATGAAAAGGTACGTCTTCTGTCTACGTGATGTCTTTACTGACGATTATTGTATCTCTATGCATGTATGTACTTTGCAATGCCCTATATGTTTACCATGCAATGACGACTAATTGGTTCAACGCCTCCCAAGCATCTTCGCCCTAGTGGGATCGGTATTCCGAGAATCACGGGGTTCCCTATGCAGGCTGCCCTCTCAATCCGAGCGATACTCGTCTTTCCAACCTCACACTGGCGTTCAACCCCCTCGCGCACTTTACTCTTATACGTACCATTCTATGGAACATCTCGCACTCTAACGATGCCTTGATCTCGTCCGTCATTTCAACACCGGCAGCCAAACCCCAGTAGCAGCAGCAGTATGGGACATCCACACAGTATCGTTGCACAATTGGCCCGAGCCCTGGGTCGACGTTTGTCAAAAATTTCGACAACCTCCCTTCTTTCCAAACGCGCTTCCCTTAAACTGGCTCGCTCAGGTCTCCCTCTCCGGATTAGTTTTCAAGAGCCAGGATGGGAGATGGCCTCACCTTCGGGACGTTATGAGTAGAGATGTCTATCGAGGATATGCAGGGTCGAGATGGGCATCCATATGAGCTGCTTTTGTTTTTCCTTGGGAGCGGAAGCTGATGTTTTCGCAAAGGATGAATCATCTAACGTCTGTGACATGGAATCCGACCTCACAACGTAGTTGACAATGTTGAGCACCTCTCGACCCAACTGCGTCCACTTTTCTTCCACTTGCAAGTAACACTTGCCTGAAATACGATATTGCGCACATACGAAATGGGAGACCGGATCCAATGAGTCGCGATGAGATCATTAAGAAGGGAATAGCAGACGAGCTTGAGAGAAAGAACCTGCCATACCGAATGACACCCAAAATGAGAGCCATGACCAAATGCAGTGTGCAACCATCTGCGAGGTCGAGCCATGAAACACGGAATCTGATCTCAAAGGGATTCGAAAGAACCGAGGCTAGCACATATTGGGATAGTAAGCACATTCCTTGTGAATGACATCACAGTGACACGCGTGACAAACCATTCCCTGCGCGACAACGCGTCCTGCCACGACGCATCACGGAAGAGACGATTCGTCGGCCGTCGAGCGTGTCGGACGGTGGCTCGAGCATCAACGAGCCAGAGACTCAAGTGCATACGGTGGATAGCCCGCGGTATGCTGCCGTTGAAACTAAGACGCCCTAGAAAGGCAGGATGGGGCGGCGGGGGTCGAATGCGAGTGCGAGCGGGGGGGCGGCTGTTTGGGAACTTGAAAAGACTGTTTCTCGGGAGTTCGCCTCGGTCTTTTGGTTCCATTCCTATCGATTTTGCCCCGATTTAGCGCCTACAGTTACTGTTGGGACTCCCAGTCAACCGGTGGGGGGGACTACAGCCCAGGCTCGGCCCACTCTGATCGGCGGCCTAGACACGACGGACGCGCTTCTACCCCTCACTCTGGTCCCACTCTGGGATACGTTACGCCTCTCGCGAGCTGTTCTTCCTGTTCCGACGCTCCGTGGAGAGTGCAGAGCAGGACATCTTCGACTGATGGTTCACTCATGGACCTTCAGTCTCTAAATTAGGCCGATATTGAGGAGCAGGACGGGTCATGTTGTCGATAAACTTAACCATTCTGAAGGTCTAAATATAATCATCTGAGAATAAAAGTCGCTCTCCAAGCGTTGCTTTGCCTTGAGTACCTTCCCTTCTTTTCGCAGAAACTGCTTTTCTCGAACTCTTCCTCCAGCTGTTTCTGCGATGGTCAAAAGTGCGCACACTGCGATAGACGAGACCGAATGCGATGGTATCCTGCCTTCGAGGACAGACGGACAGACTAATATGATGGAACACGCTGGAGTTATCCTCAGGATCGCTGGCAACCTCATTCGTGCTCTTGAGTACAATCCCCCACCCTTCCCTCAGGACCCTGCTCTCCGCCAGGCTGTCCTTGACGAGCTACGGTCTTGGAACATCGGTAAAGCTGCCGATGGCTTTTTCGAATGTGTAGATATCGGCATAGCGGGTGCCCAAGTTGGTTGTCTCAGCCTTCAGGTTTTCTATGTAATACTTGCTGACAACGTGTCGCTCAGCTCTTCTATCCTGCGCATGAATTCGACCTCAAGATTGTCATCGCCGTCTGCACAGCGTGTGTTACGTATTTTACCTTGTGACCTGGATTCCTGATGAATGTTTAATTCAAAGTTGTATGAAGTGGATGGATAATGTTGCCGATGATATTCTCGAACCACTTACCCAGTTTCAAGGCCGTTTTTATGCTCACAAACCCCAGTTACACCCAGTTCTTGACTACTATGCTACTTTCATACTGCGCCTCTATGACCATTACGAGCCTTTTGTCGCTAACCAAATGATCACGTCTTCAGTATCGTTCATGCTCGGTAGCTGTATTGAAGTTCGCTCACTTAACAAGACTGTGAAGCAAAGCACAGACGCTCTTCTCTGGCCATATTACGTGCGAAGCCTCAGTGGTTAGTACCTTCGTTTGGGCTCTAGCACGTATATACTGACATTGTACAGGTATTGCTGGTTTCTATGCATTTGCGTGCTTCCCGCAAAGGGATCATCCAGATGTCATGGACTACATACAGGCAATACCCGAAATATTTGTGTTAGGTACTTCCTTGAACGACGTTCTCAGGTCAATTCTTACGTTCAAATATTGAAATTAAACTAATCTCCGTGTTTTCAGCTTTTACAAAGAGGAGATGGATGGAGAATTGCATAATTACTGCCACGCAATGGCTCGTGTGAGAGACGAAGAGCCTATCAAGATTCTTCAGGATGTCTCTGATGAGACAGTTCTTGTTGCGAAGCGTGCTTATCGCATTTTAAAGGATGCGCCAGCAGCACAGAAGGCATTCAAAGAGTATGAACAGGGATCTATGTGTGTCAAATGCCATATGCTTTCTACTTTTCTTGAGACATATACTTTGACAGTCGTTTCCACTTGGATACTGCTCACTACCGCCTCCCACAAAAATGGAAGAAACAGTATGCTGGTGGCCAGTAGATCACTTCTTATAACACCTTTGTTGGAACCCACAATGCAACCAATCTCCGTGGTATTTTACAATGCACCAATAAATTAACCCCGACCAGGCAACAACCCATCATTACATTTCCCATGTATACAGCTGCATATCTTACTATATCCTCAGAAAATCATGTATTGAACTGAGAGTAAGTTGTTATTGGACATGTCAATTGGGCACAGGTCACATTATAATGTATTGCAGGAGTATCATAAGAGAATGTTTATGGACGTAGCCTGAGAACGGAAAGCGATAAATATGCATGAAATTTCTGGATCTTGAGTCAGGCCATCAGTGAAGCTCCGCATGAGGAAGCCAGGTTTAAAATGGCAGAAGTGACACAACCTCGTCAATACTGATCCTTTCTTCGGGCTCGTACTTAACATTTTCCCAAGGACAAGTTCCAATGCCTCCAAATCTCTGCTGAGCTCTTTTGGTCTCATTTCATCGCTCCTCTGGATAGTCGTTCCTTGAGGTTTACAGTCCTAGGTCCTCCTGACAATTTGCCCGAATCGTAAGTGCCATCTTCCTCAAAATATTGATCGCGGTTTTCCCATTCTGTCCACCATGGCTAGGGAAGCTTGCCAAACGTGCGAACCATGTCGATCAAGATTTCGTCTCGGTCATAGAAGAACGACCCTAGAGGCCCATGGTCGCCAAGCAACTGGTAAATCAGGCATGCGAGGGACCAAATGTCGACTTTGCGACTGATAATAGTGGAGCTGGAAAAGGATTTCAGGAGCAGCCAAGGAGATTGGAATAATAGGAAATGGTTTCTTTGGACCATCCGTAAGGAATGATTCGCCTATGTAAATCTGTTATCAATCATTCAGATCGAAGATAAGTTTGGCTAGTTTCGGGGGATCTGGGGGCATTACCACGTATGAGGGCACTGCATGTGTAGTCGGCGTACCATCGGTTCTCTTAACGAGTCTTTTTTCGGGTTTCCCAAGATAATGATAAACATTTTCCACCGACCATGAGTGGAAACCTGGAATCTCAGGGATAATGTTGTTACAATGTAAGTCTTCAGAATGGTCAGTATAGAGAAATGTAAAATACGAGTGCATTTTACCTCCATGCACTATACCACAGGAGTGTAGAAACGCAAACCCTCTGGCACTCTGTGAAGCTATTCTTCGAGCAATTTACATAGGCAGTGTACCTCCAGGGGTCTCGCATATGACTTTACCAACGCTAGGACCAGCCACTTCGGTGATAAGGCAGCGATGACGACCATTCGTGCTCTCAAGCTCGAAATCGTCGAGTAATGTCGCAACAAATTTTTACCCAGAGTTCTGATGGCCTGCCACCCTGACATGGTGTGGAATCCTAGTTTCTGAGCTTTCTGCAGCAGCTGAGGTGACAGTGAACTTCATTGAAACGAATCGGTTCGGTTGCTGATCTCTCGCAAGCCAAACCGTTGAATAGGACCCGAATCCAAGTTTATGAACAATACAGTATCTGTTCTTGATTTCATCGTCGATGTGGACAGGATGATAGCCACCAAGCCTGTATAATTCAAGGTCCTCACCGTCCTCCAGCCATCTATACAAAGGTTGCTCATCTTTGGTTTCAAGGGAAGCCATGGTTGAGCAATTGAGTAATCTTCGATGATAATACAAGGGTAGAACGGAGTGAAGTGTCTGGATTGCTATTGCGATAGCACGACTCAATACAAAGCAACGATTGCAAACAAACAAGGGTCCCCCCTCGCCACCTCATGCGATGCGGTCGCGCCGTCGAAAGGAGGAGGTACTACACCAAAGTACATAGATTACACTGGGAACTGGGAAGGAAAAAAGAGAATCGCACGCACCAAATGTTAGAATATACATGCCTCTTTGCACCAAGCCAATGCCACACACTCGCCGAGAGACTCCCACCTGAGCACAGCGCCAGCCACAGCATCAAGCGAGCGTGGACACCGCACACACACCCCAGAGATGCATACGCACTAAGCTTCAAAATGACTGAGCGTATGTAGCGGGAGCCGCAGCAGAGGGGTGCCTATACTCCTCGTGCTGCGCATCGACTTCATGCTATGTCGCGACCGGAGATCACAACTTTTCCTTCTGGCGCACGCTCGGTTGGCGTTTAACATAAAAATTTGAGCTCGTGTCTGGATCGGGCTGCGCGCCGTCGCTCGTGAGTACGTGCCTACTCGGATTTGCGACGTGCTTCTGAATCAATAAGTTCAGTATACGGTCAAAGGGCGACTAGGTATACATTCGGCCATTGGAGGTGTACTTGTGGAGAAACCAGCGGCGGTTAGGACAAAGTAAGACTCGCGGTAGGCATGGCGTGAAGGGCTTCTTGCATTCGAGGTAGACGGTGTAGACGGAGAGGACACTGGACAGAGGGATCGACATTCATAGGCACGTGATGTGTCCTGGATACGAAGGATGTGCGCAGACGATGCGGCCTTCTTCAAAGTGAGCCGAGTTTTGCAGAATGATGATGATCTACTTTTGAAGCAGATTCTCGTCGTGGACCTTGGCGCTGCAATTGGCGCTTGATGGCATGGTTGCTGACAACCTGGGCTGGATCAGGAGGGAAGTTACAAGGGAGGGATATCAGACGCACAGATCGGACTCGTGGGTGACGCTTATCGGGCGGTTTTTGAAGCTGCAGGGTTCGGAGATGAACAGCTAGCGCTCCTTTGCGATGCTAGTTGCTGCTGCTTGCCATTGTCGGAGTAAGTGCGAGTTCAAGCTCCAGGTTTGAACACTGAAATACGAGGAATCTAAACGTCGATGCTCTCTTCCACAGACTCCAACTGCATGAATTCTTGACAGCACAAGCGACTGAGAGAGTGAAGCCATAGCATCAGCAACCCTCCACAAAGTCCGTTCAATTTAGTGAATAACCGTCCCCCGCTCCCAAGTCCGCTGCAATAAGGATCTCGCTTTCTGATCGAGCACACAACAAGTTGTGCCGTCGATTGCGCCTCCAACCCTCCACTTGTCTCGTCTCTTCAATGGTAATGGTAAGCCAACAGCCACTTGTAATACCTCAATGGTTTCGACCGCATGCTCTCAGATCTTACTCTTCTCCATCATTCCCCAACCTTGTACGTACGTACTAGTTTTACTTTTCTCAGAATCTAGCGAGGTCCTGTTCTGTTTTATCTTCTCAGACATTTTACTGCCAGCAAACTTCATCTCCACTTACTTTTCGCGAATTCCGTGCTCGGCTTGCAACGGACTTGACCCCATTGGTACAATTACGATCTGAATATTAAGGAACCAGGGACAAGGTCGTCCGCATGGCTTGTCGTCCCCGCACCCTGGATTGTTAATGCTGTTACGAGACTAGCATTTCCCTCCTGAATTCTCACTCCGAATATTCAACTTTCCGCAATCTGTTGGGGCCCTATTTTTTTTGTCTAAAGGAACTTTGAAGTTCAAATGAAAGTTATCATGTTCACTGTTGACCACTGTAAGTCCGGGTTTTCTCCGAGTTCCTCATTTTCACCACCACATGTGCGACTTTCGTCAGGCATGCCTCATACGCATGTGGGTGCAGACTCTGGCAGGTGACTACTTTCAAGCCTCCATTTTGAGTACCCGGGTTCTCCACTCTGTAAGTAATTTTAGCACTCATACTAAAGCTACGAATATTGGATCTTTCGGTCCTACAAGTCAGGCTTTCGGTTTTCCCTCGTTACTGCCAATTCAATGCCTTGCGTATGACAGAAGGAAATCCAGGTGAAGCTGGAAGATTCAGTGAAGAAGAGACTTCTCAGTGGTCAAAGTCCTCCGTTACTACGCCACACAACGCTCGAGGGGATCAGGGAACCTCGGGCCGATATTTGTTACTAGTACACGTGTCTCCTCCTATTCCCCACAACATGCCAAACCAAACGGGTATCAGAATCATCATCATCACAAAATGTCTTCTTAAAAGTGTCCATCTCATAATTTTGTCAGTCATCTCTCTCCCGCAGACGACAATCCATGGCGTTTGGCGGGAATTTCAAGAATATCCGTGTATATTGTGACTCCTTTCGTGTTCTCTCCCTCTGGCTGTACCTCACCTTTTGTCTTGGATAGATCTGGCCTTCGTAGCTTACTGGGGAATCGTTCTTTTTGGTTATGACACTGGCATAGCGGGTGGTGTAGTGTCGCAGCCATACTTTAAGCAAGAATTCGGCCTCCTTAATCCGGATGGGACAACGAATCAGAAACGCGCCAATGAGGTGTCATCCAATGTCGTATCAGTGTTGCAAGCTGGGGCTTTCTTTGGTGCTCTTGGGTCGGCTCCTGTCTCTTGTACGTTCATATCTTCCAAGTGATCGACATTCTTGTCATCCTTTCTTTCTGCGATATTTCTAGCCAAGCTTGGCCGTAGATGGACGTTGATTGTATTCACGCTCGTATTCTCCATTGGTGCTATCCTCGCAACAGTGGCTAAAGATAAGCATCACGGCCTTCAGCTCATCTACGCTGGTCGTGTAATATCCGGCTTTGGTATTGGTGGGATTTCTGCGGTGGCTCCAGCCTACGTTTCGGAGTGCTCTCCAAAGGAAGTACGTGGTAGAATAACGGGTCTCTTCCAGATAATGGTGCGTGTTCATCTTCGATGTCTTTTAATCGTCTCACATTTCCTAGGTTGCCATCGGAGTCATGCTTTCTTACTTTATCAATTACGGAGTTGGGATTCACATTCATTCCGGTCCAAATGTTTGGAGGATACCGTTCGGCTTCCAACTCGTGCCAGCAGGAATCATGTTCTTTGGTCTGTTTACTGTCAAGGTATGGATATGTTCAGCTGTCAGTGTTTCACGGCACTCACACGTTTCTCAATTTTAAGGAGTCTCCTAGATGGCTCGCTTCTGTCGGTCGGAACGACGAGGCTCTGTACAACCTTGCCTATCTCCGATCTCAATTCACTCATTCGGAGAGTGTTGTGCACGAGATGGCAGAGATAGAGGCACAAATTGAAGAAGAACGGGCTGCCAGGCAAGGACTTGGAGTGAAAGAGGCTTTCTTTGGCAAAGGAAACTTCATACGTTTCGTCATTGCGTTCGTTATCTTCCTTCTTCAGCAGTGGGGCGGCCAGAACTCCGTCGGGTGAGTACCTTCCACTTGAGTTCCCCTGAGTGGATTCTCATTTGCATCACGATAGATACTATGCACCTCAGATTTTCAGTTCCATTGGATACACAGGCACTAAGAATTCTCTACTTGCTTCAGGCATTTACGGTGTTGTCAAGGTATGTTTCAGCCAAATCTGGGTTCTAAGCTAAAAGTTGCTCCAGGTCGTTGCTACTTCCATCTTCGTCTTCTTCTTCGTTGAGACTCTTGGCCGTCGCATATCACTCATTGTCTCGTCTCTCGGAATGGGTATATTGTTCTTCATCATCGGCGCCATTCTCAAAACCCATCCTGTTTCTGCCGATAACCCTCCCTCATCCCCTCCGCCCGCGTCGAAGGCCATGGCAGCAATGCTTTATATATACGTTTGCTTCTACTCCATGGGCTGGGGTCCTATTCCCTGGGTTTACGTTTCAGATATCTTTCCCACCCGGACAAGAAACTATGGGCTATCAGTTGCTAGCGCTTCACAGTGGCTCTGGAGTAAGTTCTTCCCTTATTTGCATTAGAGAGCATTGTTTCATTATCCTTGATAAGATTTTGTCGTGTCCAAAGTTACACCTGACATGATCTCGGACCTGGGCTATAAGATCTTCCTCATGTTTGCCACCGTCAACGTCGGCGCCATGGGCTTGTTCTCTTTGTGAGTCTTATCCGTACATATGTCTTGACTCTAGCTTCACACGTTGTCTCAGCCTTATACCCGAAACCAAGGGCCGCAGTCTCGAGGAGATGGACGTGATCTTCGGAGCTATTTCTGCTGACGAACGTGCCGCCCACATCGCGGCACAGGAAAGGGGTACGTCAATTCCTCATGCAGCCGTGTTCATGCCGTTCACCCCAAATCGATTTTCTACAGCACTAGACCATGACAGAAATGATGCTCGATCCTCACGCTCTGTTAATGCCAAGGCATAATACTTTGATCCTCGCTTATGTCTCTCCCTCTCACAAGACCCTTCTAAGTTACCCTTTGGGTCGTTGTTCAGGTTACTTCTTGTATTGTATTGATATGTGGATGTCACCGATGTTTGTCTCAATAATGTTCCCATTTTTTGCAGTGATTGTAGAGGCATAAGTGCCTACTATAGCTACTCATTTGTCTGAATTTTCCATCTTTTACACTGTGTATCATGATATAGCATTCTCGGAATATTCTCCAATGGGTTTCCCGATTTTTTCAAGGGATATTGAGAAACCCGACTTCTAATTTTCATCACGAGAATCTCAGAACAAATACACCCGACGTCGTCGAATGGTTCAAAAGTCATGATCGTAAACGTGGTAAACACATAGTTCGTCAAAAAAAATCGACTAGGTGACTCTTCAGGACTAAGGTACCTCGGGAAGCAGATACATTTGATGAGAGTGGTGGAAAGAAACACTTGGAAGGCAGAGGAATTGCCAGCGACGAGAAAAGAGAATAGCACGCGAGTATTTTTCCTATTGCCAACCGTTTCAAACGAATGATATAGAAGCCATAACACCGGACGGGCGCCCTCCGGCCGCAAAGCCCGCTACTTCACACGATAGACAAGCGCTCTTATGTTAATATACCCAGTTAAATCCAATTACTATTTCAGTTGACCATTTTCCTCCGGCTGCAAAGCCTCCAAACTGATTAGACCAAACAAGTTAGGGAGTTCCGCTCAACATGGTGGCGATTATGTAGTGCGGTGTGGGGAAGTTACAGGAACAGTCACTCATCTGGAGAGTGGGCGTTGCGGTGGAAGGAAATGATAATCACGTGACATGGGAGAAGAGGCAATGTCGCAACGCCCGCGAAGATCCTTAAGCAATCTAGATATTTCCAATGATTTCAGGTTATACAGGTTTTACTTGCTTCTTCCGTAGATCTTTCCCAAGAAACTCCTGAACACTTCACGCCTCATTCCCGGATGTTCTGCCTTCTGTCCATTCTCATCTGCAACCACGCCCTCCTCCGGTATGCTGTCAATCAGCGCATTGAGGCGCTTGTATACATCGTCTTCGTATTCGGCGTAGACCTTACGAAGACCAACGGTTTCATAAAGCTCCTTGACTCGTTTTTCGCAAAGGCCGCCTGCTTCACCATCATTTCCCTGTTTGGTCTGTTCTGTGTCTGCACCCTCAACCCCAGCCTCAATGTCGCCTTTCCGGCCGTAATTGCGATCGAGGATGTGTCGCTGTTCAGGAGTGCAAAGGCCCATGACAGTGTTGACACACCAAGAGCATTTGTTATCAACAATATCAGTACCGATCTTTCCAAGGACTTCCGGAGGTGCTGAGAAGTCGAGGAAATCGTCCTGGACTTGGAAGTATTCGCCTAGAGGGATGAGAATTGAGAGTGCAAGGTCGTACGGTTTGACCGCTGTGGTCAACTGGGCATGTTGGATATAATAGGTGTCCGGGATATTGCACATCAGCATCGCGAGAGCGACAGGAAGATGGAACGAGTAGTAGGCTGTCTTGTACGTAACGATGAGACGATGCCTCTCGAGTGAGAAACGAGCGAGATCAACAACACCCTCTGGAGCGGTGACGAGGTCGACAAGCTGACCCATTTCGGTCTTGTAAGTGATATCATGGAAGATATCCACAAGGTCAATATATCGCGGATGGGATTTGAAGTGTTTCCTGAGGAGATGATAGATCGCAGAGTTAAGCATGAAAGCGTCGTTGATTGCCACCATACCAACGGCAGGATGCTTGTGGCCGGAGGTCGTAATGGATTCAGATGAAGGGGCGGTAACCGCGGGTGCAGGTGACAGATACCAGCATGACTGGCCTCTGCGAGTGATAGATGAGTCCATAATATCGTCGGCGACGAGGAAATAAGCTTGTAACTTGATATCGGGAAATTGAACATTGCTCTTCCACTTCAAGAAAAAATAAGCTCACCAACTCGATACTCCAGCCCAGTACTGCCGCCTTGAAATACTCATCCTCCGACAAAGATCGTCCTAACAGAATCTCTACGGTATCAATGACGGATAGACCACGATTAAGTTTGCCTCCAGGAACATTATAATCAAGGTTCTGTTGAGATGTCGTGAGCGAAAAGACTTGGCGCAACACAGCAAGGAATCATACGGCGCGGTACCACTCAAGAGCTTCGAGAGGAAGGCCTGCCTTACTGCAGTTGTCTATGAGGTCATCGCGGATGAGCTTAAAGACACGTTCAAACTGGTCGCGGCGAGCAGCTTTGGCAGACATTGGGCGTGATTGAAGAAGAACCGATTACGGTTCAAACCAGTATTTATCTATTGGTCACTCATCTGCTGATGGAAATTTCGTTGCTGATCGGACCACTTTAGACTTGTGATATCCCATGACTTGTGATACCTCTCTACCAAAAAACTGCCTTTAAAAGAACAGCCCCCCTATTATTGCATTAAGGGGGAATCGAACCCCCGGCGGGTCGAAATTACTCGCCAGTGGCAACGACCCAGGTTACCACTACCCCATTAATGCTTATGGTGAACGGAAAGCATATAAATACTCATTCTTTGCGTTAAAGAAGAACTACTAGCAACATGGAACGGCTATTCATCTTGGCTTACCCTCCTCATGGACCCCCAGCCAGAGCCAAGATTCTCGTTACTGCTTGCTCCGCCATAGACATTAACATGCCATGTGGGTTACCCATAGGTAAGTGTGGAACCTTGAACAGAATCAGCTCAAAGCAAGATGAGATTCACCAGAACCGTACGACAGAAGCCTATACATGAGAGAAAGAGTTAGGATGATCACTATCGGAAAAATTTGAACGCACATCGACAATGAAAAGATTGTCTGTATTGAATACTTTGGTGTTCTCGTCTACGACCGATCCAATGCTTGCAGACCCGACCCAGTGGTTCGAGCACAAGGATGCCTGGCGTGACAAGTGAGAAGAGTATCAGAAATGGTCTAGCTCAAGACTAACTGTGTCATAATTATTAACTGTAAAAAATGTGAATGTATCGTTGCGATGAGTTACAAACATAAATTCGACATACCATAGTCAGTAATAGTAGTAGTATTATCGGGAGTGATGAGTGTCAATCCTGGAACTGGAGTGCAATCAGTTACCGTTGATCTCAACAGAAAAGGCCAATCATACTGTTCTTCACGTTAAGCACTAGGTCATTGATAGCTTGGATTAAGACAGCTTTATCCACAGGGTCACTGAACCAAGGATTGACCAAAGGTCGTGCTGTCATCGCTGCGTCGATACCAACGCGACCGCGGGAAGTGATGCCAGTCGACCTTAACAGAGATTAGTATCGCAAGTAATGATCGCCGTTCTACACTGACTGACAGGTAAAGGGTTATAGTGAAAATTTGGCTTCGCTAATCAACAAGAGTTTTTATTATTGGAGTACCACATACCTTGCGTTGTAAGGGTATGTAGTATTTACAGAGGCCGCACCGGGACGGACAGTACCTTGCACCTGTATACCCGTTCGTGTTCAATGGCTATTCGACTTCTCAAAATCAAGACATACCCAACGTGTCTTACCATC
This sequence comes from Termitomyces sp. T32_za158, assembly GCA_018857265.1. Taxonomy (NCBI): domain Eukaryota; kingdom Fungi; phylum Basidiomycota; class Agaricomycetes; order Agaricales; family Lyophyllaceae; genus Termitomyces; species Termitomyces sp. T32_za158. Next base: position 11,189 of record JABAJZ010000033.1, on the reverse strand, counting down.
AGTACCAGAAAGAGCCCGCCAGAAGTTGAGCCTGGAAACGAAGGTCTGAAAGGTGTCAAACACAGGAAGAGAAGCTGTTACCTGGGAGAGGCTGAGGCAAGGACACCACTGAAATCCGCAAGATACTGCGAAACGTCCGCAGGACGAGGATCGCTCCAAACGTCGGCCCAATTCTCGTATGCGTCGATGCTAGGGTGAGTAAAGACAAGCTATCATGTGAGACATTTGAGTTCATATTAGTGTGAGATTACATAGAGTGAGTCTGTATAGCTGACATTTATAGAAGGGTTGTCCGAGACCTAGGATCACGATGAGCTCGGAATCGGCGCAAGAAGGAATCTTACATTGTAGCCGACAGGGAGATCGATCCACTGGGATTGAGGAGGGAGCCTAGGGCCTGCGGTTGCATCGTTTTGTGCCAGGGTAATCATATCGGTCGGGCCAATACCACTGCGGAAGAGTGTGCGGGGGGTACCGAACGACCCAGCAGATAGAACAACTCGGCCATTTGGATTGAGAGGAATGATTCCGTCGGGGCCGAGGGAGGTATCGTTGGTCTGTACACCCAAGATCTGGGAGCCGTTTCGAACAAGATTTTGGACATAGGTATATTGCCTATATGTGAAGTTGGGACGAGAGCTCGCGCTCTTGAAGTAGGTCGCAACTGCCCCCCCTCGCTTCCCTCCTATGAACTAGACGAAGTCAAATAACCATTACTATCTTGTAGGGAGGAGGCTCACGTCATATGAACTGTATCCATAGACATGTTCCTTGTCGTCTGGATTATCATTAATGGTCGACTGACGATATCCTTGATAATTCAGAAGCTGTGCAGCGACATTTGCAGATTGCTCTAAGTAGCGCTTATTGTCTGTAGATGGCGCATCGGTGCTCGGAAGACGAGCCAGCATTTTGTTAGTGTATGGAAGGTGATTCCCCCAAGAGGCGGGCCATCCTGATGACGTTGCAAAATCTGAGTAAGGGGGAACCCAGTAAAGACTATCATTGAATCAGATATGGAATTCCAAGTCAGCTAGGTTTACTCACGCTCCATTGATCGAAGTTCCACCACCGAGAAGGCACCCTGCGAACACTGTGATATCTGATCGGATTCTCGCATCAGCAATCAACATCTTCTGAAAAGCATTTAAGGATTACTAGCCTTTACACCACCAAAATGGATTGCTATCAGTGAACATGGTTTCTAGAACAATCAAAGAGTTGAGAGGACGTCCGAATACAGGACAATAGAGAATGGGCATACCAAATAAACCAGGAATATCGAATTTAGTCAGCTAGCAAATGGATGTGTCAACATTTTTAAGGCTCTGTTTATAAAAATAAAACATACGTTATGACCTGCGGCCCAGGTAGGTCCATATGTGCCACCAGTTTCCCAAGTAGCGGGTCCGCCACGTTCAAGGAGGAGTATCTTCTTTCCGGTCTCAGAAATACGATCTGCAGTGACTATACCACCTGGACCAGCACCGACGACAATGTAGTCGTATGGAGTTGCCTGAATAGCGACGAACATTGGCATTGCAATTGTGCAGGTTAGTTAACTACCACTTACAGTGGCAGTCGTAGTAGGGGTAGTTTTCGTTGTGGTCGTAGTACTGGTCGTGGTCGCAGTGGGGGCACATGAATTTGTGTTTCCAGATGCCCAGCAGTTGTAGGTGGCAGAGTCAACTCGAGCTGAGGAGAAATCAAAGCCATAGAAACCAACTAATCTCAAGGTCAGTCAACAGCTAAAGAAATGATTCTACCAGGACTGACAGTCAGTGTGTTCCTGGAATGTACTATTAGGGTCGGATGGATCATCGACAGGAATGCTGGAGAACACCCAAGCGGGAGCGCCTCCACCGTTGACGGGAATACTGTTCGTGCCACCAGTCGTGGTTGGCCATGCTGCATTACATATTCAGAAAGTAAACAAGGTTAGCAATCTAATCTACTTACAGACACAATCCTGGCAGCGATAGACCCATCTCCAGTGCGTAGAGTTGACTGTGGTCGTAGGAAGGTCTGTCAGGACGGGCTGGGAAAATGAACTTGCTATGATGTGAGAAAAATTTCAAACAAAACCTCAATAGTCTTAGCATACAGGGGTTGAACGTAGTCACTAGACCGAGAGGCATCAGAAAAGAGTAGACTAGATAGATCAACGACACGAACGTGGCAAATCTCGCAGAGCGCACAACTGAGTTGCCATTCGGCCATGCAACTAAAAGCAAGCTCTGAAGCATAGTACCAGTGGGGGAAACGCCAGCCCACTGGGTGTCGATGGGGGCAACGATTTCACCGATGAATTCAGTCGGGTTGTCTACTAGAGGAAAGATATAGCCGTATGTGACGCCATGTACAGCATCAGTCAATCCCCAGAACGTAATGCCATTGACTGGGTCAGTATAAGCTGCTCCTAATTGTGACAAGGCTATGGAAGTGGAGGGCGTTAGAAATCTGAGGCCGGTTGACTTCAGTTAATTACCTGGTCCAACTAGTGTAAGAATGCCGAGAGCTAGTCGCGAGAGCATGGCTCTGAGAATGGCTGTAACGGATTGACTTTCATCGTCAACGGTTTAAAAAGTTTTCCAAGCCATGGTAGAGCATGCGAGAAATTTCCGCGATTGCCAGAATAACACTAAGGCACTCAAAGCCATTTCCCCTTTCATACACAGAAAACTTGCAGGAGATTTATGAACCAATAGAAGGACATCGTCCATGAACCAAGAACGGAGTCAACTCGGAATCAGCAAAAATAGCTCGTGACCAGAACCATGTCCTGAGATTTTGACAGTCCCCATACCGCCCAGAGATGTTCCGGATAAATGTCGTAGTAAATGTCGTAGTAAAATAGCCAAGCGTGGTTAAGATTGATGCCCGCAACATTTAAACGCGCTCACGGGTTATATACACTCCATCAAGAAGCCTTGTGATGGACTTCCCGTCTGCAAAGATACACAGGTCAAAGATGTCATGGATACTCATGTAAATATAAACAAGGTGGGCAATAAACGATACGCCGACCAGATTTTCAAGTCCTGATGATGACATGACGCCAAGAAATGCGAGAAAGTTTATGGAATGGACTCAGATTATGTATATCAGACAGCCAAGGACGTCTACTATTGAGCCTTTTTCTCTGCCAGACTCTCAGCAGCAGTCGAAATCTGCCCAGCTTCTTCTATACGTCTGCGCGCTTCTCTGCGTTCGCGGCCACTAGTGATCATGGGTTTAGGCTCAAGGTCAGCGAAAAGACGTTTGCAAATCTTTTCAATGACCCAGCAGCCGGCGAAGTCGATGATCATCACTGATGTCAGCTGAAACTTGAACTAGGCGGCACATCAGTAATTCCTCTCCGAGCTTCAAGAAAAGACGCACGGATTCCTTCATTTCAACAATTTGTAACCATCGGTTCAATTCAGGCATGAAGTCTGTAGCACCAGAGAAAGCTACGGCGCTCGCGCCAATCAGGCCCCACCAGAGAGCCGAATTCTCACGGATTCCCTCTCGGAACGGCCGCCCCTATGGACCGAAGTCAGCATTGTTTTGGCGACTCCGCAGGGTCTAGCAAAGTAGCAACAGCGTACCTGAAAGTTGATGGCAAAAGTCGAAACCTGCTGTGATAAACCAAGGAGATATATCGCGGTATTAAGAAGACTAGGTTCGAATTTTGCTTCCAAATCGATAGGGCCGCGGCTACAAACATGGATTAAACGGTGTGGTCAGCAGACTCGGCATGGGACCACTCACGTTTCGTAGCTATGGGTCAGGTTGGTGATGTATACCAATGAGACAATGTGAAGAGCAAATTGGAAGAGAACCGAAAGGAGCACATAGAAGTTGAAGATATTCCCAAGAGGCCGTTCTCTTGAGAGCTTTTCAACCGACTAAGAAGGCAAAAAGATGAAGCCTTGAAAAAAACAAATAAGATCTGTGTCGCACCTTTGCCCGCGATATACAGAGGAAGCAAACAGACATGAGCATCCCCGTGATACTCATCTGATAATCCCCAAATTTGATACCGTCGAGATATTGCACACTTAAACTGTAGGCGGTAATCAAACAATTGAGCGCAAGAATCTTGTACATCTGTATCGTAGCCACGAGTGTGCATCGGCCTTGGCGAATGATATGAGTAACTGCGGGGTAAATCAATCATTAGCTCGAGGCACGTCATGCCATGCGGGGTAGTGTACCAGCAGAGACATGGCTGAGCTTTGACGTAAAAGGTGCTGCGCAAGATGCATCTCCGAGTTTTATCTTCGGCACGTCATCGTCGCCTTCCATCTCAGCCATCTTGTCGGTGATAGCAGCCAAATTGAACTAAAAATGTGCAAGTCAACACATGACATCAAGCAGAAGGGTCAATAGAATAATAGTCAGCAAACCTTTTCCATTGGATTCTTCTGGCGTGCAGCTTGATGTTGAGCAGCGACTTCTTGTTGAGCCTTTACAACATCTGGAAGAAGATGTGCAATTGCTGGGGGAACAGGAGGGGGTGGCTGGTTGAAGCGGGCAGATATATTAAGCTGAGTTTCGTACACCTTCTTCAAACGTTCAAGTTTCTGGCGCTCGGCGATCTTCTGAAGATCCTCGGGAGTACCATCGAGAAGTGCAACACCCACATGGGCCTGCTTTAGGGCACCGACATCGTTTGTTCCGTCACCAGCCATGAGTGTAATGTAACCAAGAGATTTGAGAGTGGTGAGAATGTATTCTTTTTGTGAGGGAGATACACGAGCATAGACCCAGGTGTTCTGGACAAGATCATTCCAGCTGGGCTTGTTCTCGTACTGCTTCATGGCGGCGCCGGTGATGCAAATATCGTAGTGATTGAACAGAGAAACATCAATAGGTTGAGCAGGATCAACAGAAATGATTTTGCTCTCATCTACAGTCCGCCAAACAAGATCTAACAAAGAAAATAAGGAACGTTCAGGTTGAACCGAGGGTTACACAAACCTGTATCGCAGGCAGGATTCTCCCTGAGATCGAGAATAAGAGCCTCGCGGTCTACGATTTCCACTTGGCGAGCGACATGGACGGCAGTGAGAGGGTTATCGCCAGTAATCATGACACACTACAATCAATCGCTAAGCACGACATTTACGCAGAATACAACTAACTCACTCTATGCGAGGAGTCGGCAAGCATTTTGAGCGCCTCAACGGCATCGGCCTTGAGGGGACAATGAAACACTAAAAATCCAGCGAACGTCAAATTACTCTCGGCGACCTCTCTCGGCAACTTGTTGATCTTGTCGATTGTCAAGGGCTCCATCTCCTTCATACCCAAGGCGAGCACGCGACTTCCTTTACGTGTGAAATATTTGTACGTATCATCGTAATGCGCAGGGACCGATGCCAGCATCGTCTTAATTGTCTCCGGAGCTCCCTTGACAGCGACAAGAGTCTTTCCACCTGGGAGTGTCGACATAGTCGCCATGCGCTTCAAAGCGGACGAAAACTGGAAGCGGCGTCGGATCGTGATCTGAGTTGCATGGGCGGTATTACGATTCGAGGGGGATATGACTTCGCCTAGGGAAAAGTTAATATTTTGATTTCAGGACACAGATGTGAGCGGCAGAAACTGATGAAAAACACCTTTTGAGAGGTTCCACTCTAATGCTTCTAACGTGGTTTTCTCCATCGGATCTCCGACTGTTGTTCCGTCATCGAGTTTAACGAGGGCGTGCGCTGCCGCAAGGGCAAGGGTGGTTTCGCGGGAAGTCTCTTTAACATTCACGAGCAAGCGTTGATCCTTGGGACTAAAATATAGTTGAGTACATTATTGGATGTTATTAAGTTTAGAGGAACTAACTTCATGCCGACAACTCCTTCAAGGACTAGGTCTTCGGCCGTGATTGTGCCGGTCTTGTCGAAGCAACATACATCAACGCGGCCAGCGAAGGGAATGCGGAAAGGCTCCGTGCAGAAGATAGCTGTGTTCCGGCGGTGAGCTTTCTTGTCTGGTGATCAAGACCAATGTGACGTACCAAATTTAGACAGGGCAACAAGTGAGGCATTCACTGCAAGAGAAAGCTCCATTGGTAGTTCTGGTGGTACGACACTTGTGATGATCAAGACGCAATCAAGAAGCAGCTTGGATTTCTTCAAGTCCCTCTCAATTCCTGAAAGAGACATTACAATCTGCGTGACTTTTGATGGGTGAAGGCTAACCTTTGGTCCAAACATACCAACTTGCAGCAATGGCAAATATGAGAAGGAAACCGATGAACAAGAAAGACTCTAAGTTGTTGGCCGAGACACGTTCCGTAGAGAATATCATGGTACGGACGAGTTGACCTTGCGTAGTGCCGAACCCAGTACGGAGGACGACACCGAGGCAACCACCATCTGGTGTTCTAACAGGGGCTGGCAGGTCACTGGAGGTACCAGCTTGTAGTATCTTTGTACCACTGAAGAGCACAGCATTCTTGTGGGTACCATCGACGTCAAGGTTTTCAGAGGGATCAAGGACTTGGATAGACTCTTTTAATAACGGTGTCGATTCACCAGACAGCATCGCCTCATTGACGATGCAAGTGCCATGGATGAGGAGGATGTCGGCAGGTACGGTAGTCTCCGTTTGTTGACGTACTATGAGTTAAATTGAGTACGACGTGAATTCTGTCAAAGTTTTCATACCGATTGAAACGAGGTCTCCCGGAAGGAGTTTGTCGGTTTGAATAATAGACCAGGTTCCGTTTCGATGAACACTGATAGGGTATGGTGCGACTGACATAGTCCTAAACTCAGTCAGAGTTCTTACGCGCTGTCGCAAAAATGAATTAAGCCTCTCAATTGAAGTCGGTCACTCACCTGCCAAACGACGGTACATTCGAACATAACCAACATGAATAGTGTGAAGATACTGTAGTACCAGTATTCATCGAGACACCAAAGAGCAACGCAGAAGATCTGGAAGACAAAGAATGGTGCCGTTGCGTGTTCACCAAAAAGCTCCGTGAATGAAGGAATGGGGATGTTAAACTCATTGCCAGCATACAAATCCAAGACAGACGGGATTTCCTGTTCTGAAAGACCTTTTGGCGACAAGAGTGTCTCAAGCTTAGGGCGACGGGATGAAGGGTACGGGAGGCGCGCGAAAGCAAGTGGCGAGGTGGACTCGATGGTATAAGTGTCGCGCTGGTAATTGAAGGTATACGTTTTTACATCTGACACGTCTCTCTTTTGAAGAGGAACTATTTCACCCTGACCACGATGGACATGCGGTACGATACGGATGCAATCGGCCTCCTGAACAGAATATGCCTTTTGGAAGGTTGTGTTGTCAAGTTGAATAGGAACCAGTCGGCGATAACTACCTACTTTTCTCGTTGTAATCCACGCACGTGCACTTGCACTCCATTTTGTAACCAAAAAGCTCAACGCATGTCCGGCTCCTATGGATACGCAGGCTAGGAAAGTCCATTCTTCACTGACAAGCCACTGGTCGTACTTGGCAAAGTAGGCGTAGGCAAGGACAGGATACAACGACAGGAATGGTACCGTATAGATGTGATAGTACCAGGGAAGAGATATATGCAAGCTAGCGCTTGCTATTTCGTTGGAGATGACCCTGCACGGAATGTAAGCAATGTATAGCAAGCAACTCTCCAAAAAGACAAACATTATAGAATTATATATTGTTGGTTGTAGATTCTAACTGTCACGAGACGGCCAAAGGCCGAGCAGAAATGAGTACAAGGGCGCTGCTCGCAGTGTACGCGACGAAGACTTTGGCGACGTCGACGGAAGACGTGGACTACCTTCACGTGTGAGATCAATTCGTGCCGAAGTAAGTATGCCGAACAGACTCTGAGGCTAGGCACGTGACATACCGTATTTGGACAGACACGGCAAACACCGAGAAAATGTACACGACTGAAAATAAGGTTTAAGCCACGCTCAGCAGCGACCACGAAATTATCCCGCATCAGCCTCAAGACTTTCGACGATGGCGAGTTCACGTCTCCATGCTGTCTACTTCGAATTATAGAGCTTACCTTTGCTATGCCAACAGCCTAAGCAAATCCGCGACATTAAGGAGTTCATCAAAATTACGCAGAGGAAGGATGCTTCCCGTGCGTTTTAATGCTCGGCTCTGCCTGCTCTATCATTGAAACCTAATGGAAATTTTATCCTATAGAGGCGCGCATAAAGAAGATTGCATCGAAAGTCCCTGGCGGAAAGACACAGACCAAGTTCAAGGTCAGGTGTTCACGGTATCTCTACACTCTATCAGTCGACGACCCAGAGAAGGCCGAGAAGCTCCAACAATCGATCCCTCCTGGTGCGTCGCAATGTCTCTTTGTGTTAATGTGTATATCTGAATCTTGATGTTGCCTTCAGGTCTTACTGTCGTCGAGGTTGACAAGCCCAAGAAGAAGTAGATTAGTGCTTTTGGTTTCGGGCTATGGACTTCTGATGCAGCCAACTGCATACTTGTCGAGGAGAGGCTTATAGAGTCGTCATGTTTTACGCACACATGGTCATCAGTCAAAATTATGCATGTGTAACCACATTGCCATGAGAATTACGCACACAACCGCCGCCCTTCACGTTCGATGATTTCAGTGCCAGTATATATTCAACACCCCAAGGAGACTGCAAACTGCTAAAAGTCCTAGTGTGAGCATTGGAGCAAGCCAAACCAACACTTTCTTGCATAATACACTTCGCCTTGGCCGCCTGCGTTCTTCAATTGCCTCCAATTCATATTCGTCTGGGTAGACGACTCCAGAGTCTTTCGACCTTGCTTCTAAAATTGTATTGAGGAATTGTGAGCCGTCGAGGTATGGTAATGGCAAGAGATTGAAGAAAAACAAAGACAACGATGCCATCAAGAGGTATCTGGATGCAACAATGAGTTGTAAGAACATCAAAATGTCCTAGTAACCTACTCCCAGAAAAGCTCGACAGAGTAAGGCAATGAGGCAGGTAGAAGAGGTATCCGCGGTAACAGATTGCCCACTTGAACTATGTATGATATATTCAGAAGGAAGTCGATGAAGATCCTGACAGACCACACCTTCTTCCCAAATTTCTTCAGCCGGACCTCGCCACAAAATGACTTCGGAAGTCTTCGACGACGCGCCCTGCACCGTCATCCTCAGCAACTGCTCAGAGATATCTGGTTTGATGCATTGATGTGTCGTCGAACACTGGGTATCCACGATGCACCTTTTGGCCGAATTGACGCCGCTCAATATTGGTATAGGATTCAAGCATCCTCTTGTCGAGGGTGATTCTAACGATATAAAACACGCTAGTTCTGGAATTCTGTCGCCGGAACAGCAGCTATCATTGTTACCTGAAAGGAATAGTACATTAGTTTGAACTACCTAATGAGTATGAATGAGGCACCGACGAGGTAAGGCGAAACACCACCCTAATGATTGGTCGTGCCGGGCTTGATTGAGGTATGTAGACCACCCATCATAAGAAGCGTTCTGTGAACCGAGCAAGGTATCGTCTAGCGCAGTTATCACAGACCCCGGGGGGAGGTAATGGTAAAGAGGAGATTCCTATGAATCACTTTAGTTCGTACATACTAGAATACACAAGAATTCGAGTTCACCGTATCGACATGAACTACCACTCTTCCGAGAGCGGATACATCATGATACCCAACGAACCAAAAGATGCTGCCCACGCGTGTGTACCCAACCGCGACAAGTATGCCCCAGAGGAGAAGATTGTGGAACGGACCTGCGGCTACAACTCGAGCTCGAGCACGGGGAACGAGACTGTCTAGTGCGGCACCGGAGAAATTCACGAATGCCGAAGGGAAGAACAAAGTAAAAGAGGCGCCCACGGATAGAACCGGGAGGGATTCTCTACATACGGATGTAAATAAGTACGAAGGAATGAATACATAATGAACGTACAGGGCGGCCGCGAAAGCGTGTCCTAGCTCGTGGACTAACTGGGTTAGGAAAACTACTGCGAGTATCACGGGGAGGTGGCTGAGGGGGACAGTCACACCTGGGATCTAGGACACGTTAAGCTGAATGCGCGAAAGGAGGAAATGGAGTATGCACGATGGGCTTGATGAAGGTATCGCTGTTTTGGGCTTCGGTGCTGCTGGGAAGATCTATGCTCCGCTTGGCAAGGGCATTACGAGCCTCCGAGGGGTCTGAGGCTGGCACAACCAGCTTACGCGCCAAGGACACGGCAGATGTGCTACCACTTGTGACAAGAAAGCCAAGTGCGACCAGCATCCCCATCAGACATACGACGGATCCAAGGTCATAAAACTGCTTTAGGACGCGACGAAGACGTGCTTTTTGTCCGGTACCCAGGGAGGTGGAGAGACAGTCATGAGCGAGATTCCATGCTGTAGTTTGGATGCGGAAATGGAGCCCTTTTAGGACTACGGTGGTTGTGGACTCAGTCCATATACTCCGCCGGGTGTGACGAGCGGTATTCGCTGATGGAAGGAGTGAATGGTTCTTCGATGGTTTCAGACAATAGCTAAGCGTGTAGATGGTTGCCCAGACCAGTGTCAAAACCAGTAGTACGCTGGCCAGCGACATATAATAAAGAGCATCGAATGGGACAGCTTACGAGTTCGTGACTGTAGGGTTTCACCATCACCATCACCATCACCAGTCTATTCTAATCTAATCTAACTTATTATTCTACGACTTTGTAACTCTAACGTCCTCATTCGGTGTTCGCCCATCCTGCTTTGACCGGTTGAATACCCCAGAACGACCAATTAAGC
>JABAJZ010000032.1:0-49058 GCA_018857265.1 Termitomyces sp. T32_za158 | reverse complement strand
TTTTTAACTTTTATTATTCTGTTTTTCGAGATACATTTTATGTAAAACTCGGGAAAAATGGGTTAGAAATTATATAACATGTTTCTAACAGCTTTTTCTCCAGAAACTTCAGGGATTTCCCGAAGTGATGGTAACCTTGGAAAGAATCAGAAGTTCAGAGATTGATGCGATGCATGAATTGACGAGTGGTATCGCGTACGTAGAAAACGGTGAATTGCGGTGTCGTGAGGTCTGTATGTAATTGAAACCAAGGTCCGTTCGGGCTTTTTATTCCCGCTACTTTAGTAGTGGGTCCTTGTCGTGGCTGAAAACCCGACTAATTTGTGTCTCAGTCTAGATCCGCATGTCGCTATGCCCGGCCGGACCGTTACTTTAGGGTCGGTTCTCACCCTCTTTTTTACTCCTTTTCTTGTGCGTAACTGAAGTTCGTGTTTCGTTTTCCATAGTTTTTCACTTAGCATGAAATTCAATCCGGTGTAAGACGCCGTGATGGCACTGTGGCTCGTTTGGACTCCATTGACATATGCCGTGTCAGCATTGCCAGACAATGGCTGCTCAAATTCAAAGCTCAGCGTCAGTTCACGTGGGTTTGGTCATTTGGATGGAAAGGGATGGAACCCCAGTTCAAGTTGCCAATAGTTGCCAATGCGCATTCAGAAACGGCTATCATCAAACTACCAAAACCCACTACTTGCTAAAGTAGCGGGAATTACACTCTGACGAATTGAACGAAATAGCACCTTATGAGAAAATTTGGTTATCCCTACTAGCAACTCAGCGCTCAGCTATGAACGGTGCTTATAGTAATACCTTTCAAGATCTTGCGACCCTCGTCATCACGGATCACGTGTGCGTGGAATTGCATCCGTGCCTCCAGCTTGGATTGGACGTGACGTCCATGGCCGGCTTAGAGCCATTTGTCCGTCGGATGCGAGTTCCATCTTGTTTCCGATTATCACACTGTTTTCCTTTACCAAGGGATTCCCACCTCATCCGTCGCTCACTGACATTTCGAATGGCTAGCACACAAGCTGCAGTGGTGTGTCCTGAGTTATTCTCCACGGTCCCTGTTACAAAGTTTGGTAGTTCGGGCTTAAGGACTCTTCGCTGGTCAAATTCCAGGGTTTTATCGATGGCAAGTGGATCGACGCGAAGAACGGAGAGAAGATTGTTGTGACAAGTACTTGATTGGACCTTGGGTTGTTTTAGCTTAGAACTGACGGCTAGTGCTTAGATCCTGCAACTAATGAGCAGCTGGGAACAGTCCCGGACATGGGTCTGACAGAGACCAAAGAAGCTATTGAGGCCGCTTCAAGAGCTTTTCCGGCATGGAGTAGGACGACAACGAAGGTGTGTTTAACGTCTCTAAGACTTCTTAACGAGACTCTGAAGGTCTGCTCATAGCATCGCCATGATATCTTAATGAAGTTTTACGCGTTAATGAAGGAAAACCATGATGACTTGGGTCGCCTTATTGTGGGTTCCACGGGGGCTTCATTCTGACATCATCGCTTGCTCACTTTCGTGGGTTACTCCACAGACCCTTGAGAACGGAAAGCCTCTCGCGGAAGGCAAGGTTAGTAATCAACAAATTCTGGATGTAATTTCGCATGGATGACACGCCCATTAGGGAGAGAATACCTACAGCGCGTCTTTCATCGAGGTGAGATTGACCATTTTGGAAAGTCAAATACGTTAACAATCTTGATCCATTCATTACAGTGGTTTGGTAAGCATCGTTCTTTTATCTGTGTGGGATGAGGCTGAAATGTTATTCCAGCTGAAGAGGCTGTTAGGGTTTATGGAGGTGTGATTTCTTTGATGTTGTTGTGAAGTAGTTTGAGACATGCTTTGACAGAACACGTCCCTTCTCCCCTTCCAAACTCTCGAAACATTGTAATCAAGCAGCCCCTCGGTCTGTAGCCTTTTCTATACTTCTACGAGACTATTTTAACCCGCCTATCAAAGGTGTTGTGTGCGCTAAAAGTCTTGTTGTATTGAGCCGATTCTGATTGTTCTGAAGATCCATCTTAACTCCATGGAATTTCCCTTCTGCAATGATTACTCGAAAACTTGGAGCAGCTCTTGCTGCTGGATGCACTGCAGTCATAAAACCACCCCCCGAGACGCCCTTCTCTGCCCTAGCATTAGCAGAAGTTCGACAATATTCTTCTTATCCATGAGAGTCTACTGATGGATATCCAACCAGCTTGCCTCCCGAGCTGGTGTTCCTGATGGTGTCATCAACGTCATTCCCACCTTCAAAAATGTCATTGAAGTTGGCAAGGAAATGTGCGAGAACAAGACGGTCAAGAAAGTTACTTTCACTGGCTCGACGGCAGTGGCAAAACTCCTTTACGGCATGGCAGCGTCTACTCTTAAGAAGTACGTCGTCTGATCTGTTCTGGAATCTTTCTAATCACACTTTCCGCAGGGTTTCTATCGAGGCAGGGGGAAATGCGCCATTTATTGTGTTTGATGATGCCAACCTCGACGAAGCTGTGGAAGGTGAGCGACTCAATTGGAGACATTTATACTTGCTGGACTATCGACAGCTGCAATCATCTGTAAATTCCGAGGCAGTGGACAGACATGTGTATGCGCAAATCGTATCTACGTCCACTCTTCTGTATATGCCGACTTTGCATCGCGTCTTGCCGAGCGGGTAGCACAGTTCAAGATTGGGAATGGTCTTGAGGAGGGAATGTATGGAGATTGCATTATTTTCTCCTCTGCTATTCCATCTAATTATTCATTAGCACACATGGACCTCTCATTCACGCACGCGCTACTGAGAAAGTCACTCGTCACGTCGAAGACGCTGTCGCAAAAGGTGCACAGGTTCTTATTGGCGGCAAGCGCATCCCAAACACGTCTTTCTTTGAACCTACCGTCCTCTCCGATGTCCCTCACGATGCGCAGATTAATAAAGAAGAAACCTTTGGTCCTCTCGCATCCCTGTGCAAGTTTGAGACGGAGGATGAAGTTGTAAAACTCGCTAATAGTACGGATGTCGGTCTTGCTGGGTATTTCTTCTCGCGAGATATCGGTCGTGTGTGGCGTGTGGCTGAGAGGCTGGAGGTGGGTATGGTTGGTGCTAACACTGGTTTCCTTAGCCAGGCTCCAATTCCGTTTGGAGGTGTCAAGGAGAGCGGGATTGGACGAGAGGGTGGACATGGGATTGAAGAATATATGAATACGAAATTGATTGTGTTTGGTGGGCTGGGTATGCAGGAGAAATATTGACATGAAGAGACACCCGTCTTCATGTCTTGATGAATTTTTATGATATGTTATACGTTGACGTTTTTTCTCGATGTATTTTATTTGTAAACGAAAACCGATTATATCCTAACATACATGTCGCTATATCCTCACTGGTATCCTAGAGTTTGACTAGAGAAGTTTCTTCTTCTACGTCATTGCAGAGCGTGCCAATCCCATGGCTGAGCCACACACTCATCTTGTCCCCATGTTTGAGATGCAACGGTGGGGATTTCACGAAGCCAACTCCTTTAGGAGTTCCAGTGAGGATGATAGTGCCGGGCTCGAGTGTCGTGCCCTGCGATAGGAATGCGACGGTTTGACGGACACCGAAGATTTGTTCTCTGTGTCGGCCGTGAGCTAGCTATTTCTGTAAATGATCGAGACTTACGCAGTATTGCCGTTCTGGAGCAAGTTACCGTTCACTGTCGTCTTCAATTCGAGACGCTGGGGATCCGGGATGAGGCGAGATGAGACTAAGCATGGCCCGAAGGGATTAGTATTATCTACACAGGGATTTTAATGGGCTGACGACGGTTCATTCGATTTTTAGACTGACCAAATGATTTCGAAAAGCCCCATTGGGAGACTGCCATCTGATGTTTGCGGAAGGAGACCTTATAAATCGTATAGTCAAGGCAAATGCTCCCATGCCAGGTTAGGGAAGCCTTACGTCATTAGCGCCGCTGTAGGCAAGGACATAGTCCAGAGCATCTGCCTCGGAGACATTCTTCGCAGCCTTGCCGATGACGATGACGAGTTCTACCTCGTAGTCAGGAAGATGATCCTTTGGAGGTTGCGCCACTTTCGGGATAATAACTGGAGCCAAGGGCCCGATCAAGGACGTCACTGGTTTGTAAAATAAGACTGGGAAGCTGGGTATGATGGTAAACGACAGCGGAATAATTGAGAGATTGAGCAAAGAATGAAGTGTACCACTTACTTTGGTTTCTGGAGACGCGCTTCGTCCTGAACAGATATGATTTTTCAGAAAATCACCGGAGACAGGAAAACTTACTGCATGGTCGCTGTAGTTGAGTCCGAGGCAGCGGACTAGTTTGACTTCTTCTCTCGATAGAGGAGTGAGAAGAGATCTGACCGTGAGCACTTTCGTAGTTACTTGTGCCGCCGGATCGAGCGCAGACCCTGCAATCTCGAAAGCCTTGATAGGCTTTCTTTGGTAGGCAGCTAAGCCAACTATAGAAGACATCAGGTTATTTTACATTGGAGTTTATTGGTTAGCTACCATCGAGAGCCTCGTCGACAGGTTGACCAATGTGTATACGGGACGTTTCATTGGCAACAAAACGAATGAGTCGGTTCCATTGCTATTTTCAATAATCAGATCATCGCTTTCTTCATATCTGGGTTGCTTACAGTGCGAATGGGAGCCATGGGTAAGTATCAAGGATGAAGCGAAGGAAGCCTGGGAAGGACGAACTTGCTTCAAATTACTTCCGGGCCGCAGCGCCGATCGTCGCGTCTCGATCACGTGGTCAGGGACGCGTTCCCAAACGGGATAAACATATGCCCACAATTCCTCGGTGCTGCAAACTTCAACCATCGACCCTGACGACGACGACGACGACGACGACGCAAAGCTCAGAAAATGGAGGGCCGTCTACAGGCTATGCGAGATGCATTGCAGGACGCTTTGGATGACGTGCGTCTCATGCGTCTGCGAGTGCTGATAGGCACTAACTGATCTTACGTCGTGGTTGCCTGCAGTTGTCATCTACTCGGACATCTTCTGAAGCCAAAACCCGGGCGCTGCACCGAATAGAGGGATACCTTGCCGCGGCTTGCATTTCGAAAGACTCTTCGGAGGATCTGTTCAACTTCAATGCCTTGCAATATACTTTTGAATGTAATGGTGAGCGATGCTTCGGCCTCTCGTTCTACGGGGACACTGACTGCATCAGTACCCCTGCGTCTTATTCTGTGGATAAGTACTTCAACATCCAGCCTAGAGGCCTTGACGAACAAGGGATCGATGGATTGTTTGAGTGCCTTCAGATATACGTGTTGTAAATTCTGACATGTGGCTACAGCCGAAAGTGAATTGCTCGCATCCAAGCTGTCGTCTCAACTGGCCCTCTCGCTGTCGTTAATTCAAGGCGTGTCTCTGAATCACTCCTCAAGTAAAGCCTTCTTAGGCCGAAAGTATGCCCTCGAGGCAAGTGCCTCGTGTATCGATGAATTGACCCAATTTACCATCCTCGTCTTGTAGGTCCTCATCGACCTTCTATTGGCTTCTCGCCACCTTCCCGCCTCTACTTTATCTTCAACCGACACACCGTCACGTACTGCTTCATCCGTGACCCCTCCGTTGTCCTCCGTTGTTCTCGATACACTACTGTGCATCCTTGTGGATGCCCCTGCTGCACTTCGTGCGTTTGAGAATGTGAGTGGTACGCAAGCTGTGGTCAAAATTCTCAAGAGGGCTGGAACGCCACGAGAAGTTAGGTAACTCGCCGGCACACTGTATATCCATGCCCATTCTTACGCTTACCATTTAGGATGAAGTGCTTGGAATTTCTCTATTTCTACCTCCTAGACGAAAATCCGCAGTCCGCAGGAGGTAGCGTGATCCCACTCGTACCTACATCACCTCCTACAGCGCCAGCAACACCGTTGAAGCCATCAAAACCCTATCTCAATAGTAAACCTTTGCGACCATCATCGTCGCGGCTTGTCTCTGAGCTTTCAATTCGATCAAACAAGGCATCTACCTCTGCTCCAAGCCCTCCAAGATCCTTATCAAGCAGTTCATCGAATTCATTTTCCTCAACATCGTCGAATACCTCTAGTTCGACGGCACTTTCGTCGACATCGTCCCTCTCCGCTAAACCAATGTTTCCACCCAAGACGCCTCCTCGTTCACCATCGCTTCCTCATAGACTGCAACATAAACTGCAGCCACGTTCCCTGATGATGCTGAGAAAAGAGGTCGAGTACGAGCCTCAAAGTCCAAAGAAACCACAACTTTCACGGGCAGGGTCAGGTAGCGTCTCGAGGAACGCCTCAGCTAAAAGTATGTCTAGGCTTCGGGCAGTCACAGAGGACGATTACCGTAAGTACAATCAGCTCCCTGGGACACCCAGCCGCCATGAACAAAGTGGAACGACGTTAGAACATGAAATAACAAGGCCACATGGCACAGATAAAACAAGAACAACAGAAGAGAAGAAGGAACTCCTTGGAACGATGCTGGGAAATGTCGACGCACTTGTTGAGGGAGTCAGAAAGGCAGGGATCTGGGGATTGGGGTAGGGTTCTCATAACACCGATGTTGATGAACTATCATATAGATTTTCAGAGATAATACCGTATAGCGACTTCAGATTAATTTTGTGATCCTCCAACTTTTCCATTCTTATCCAGTGGTGGGGCACCCCAGACAAAATTTTTGGTTTCAGGGTCCAGCAAGCGAGGAAACCTGCTGTCCAGATGTCGTAGAAGCCCTCGGCATTGCGGTGGTGAAGGAGCCGATGAGACGCTCGTATTCATCCCTACTGTTGTACCTGATTCTATAGGCTGAGGTTGAGATGCCGCTATTGGTTGTGGGGTTTTCTCCGTTTTCGACGCCTCATTCACAACTCCCGTTTGTGTCATTGCCCGTGCTTCCTCGTCTACATCGTCAAATACATCCTGTCTCACGGCACTGATAGAGTATGCCCATACGCCAACGGCAAAGGCTCCGAGTCCTATACCAGTCAGCGCATTCTTCACGCGGTATGGGGCTCGAGCACGTTGCAGTCCGGGAGACATGACCTGTGAAAAATTGTCACTTCGAATCAATACTGATCCACTTGTCTGTCCATCTTGTAGACTTACCCCGGCTTTTGGTCGATAGGATGCATTGACGGTCTTCTGGTCGATGTATTGTGACGACATGGTCGGGACTCGGTGAAGATGGGGGAATGGTGAGTTGAAAAGGAGGAACACGTGATTAGCCGAGGTACCTCCGATCACATCAACTCGATAATCTGGCCAACCTAAGCTTGAAGTTGAAACCAGGGAGCACCGAGTACAAGGTACGGGTATGCGTCCAGGAGGATCAAATCCTATGCTTTATGAGTCATCTTCTGCTAGGAGTTCACCTTTGATAGCATTTCTTACCCGCTCAATGGCCCGTCGACATATTAGCCGAACTGGTTCCCAGCGTGAAGGCCACGCCAGGTTTTCGTTCACAATCTCGAGTGTGCAAATAGATTGAATGGCAGCATTCTCTAAAAAATACTTGATACTTTTGAATAGAGAACAGCCATCGGTCACCGAGTTTACCATGGTCTACGCCGCATGGCTGTTAGGAACTGTCATTTGCGGTACATTGGGAGTATAAAGTAGGGTACCGCTCAAAGCTCCTTGTGAAACAGCCTCGTTCCCTGCTCCGTTACCGCTTTTTATTACAAGTGAAGAGTCTCCCCGTCTGGCTCTTGTCTCAGTACTAACCGTCAGCAGCCATGTTCCGTGCTCTCGTCTTTTTGGCCGTCATTGCCGCCTCTTCTGTCTCCTCTACGTGAGTCGCTGCCTGGTTTGGCAAACACGCATTTTGCTAATGGCTATCTAAGTAATCTCGGTGCCATGTACGCCGCAGTTCTCTACCTGAGATAGCTCATTAACCTCGACCGAACTTTTCAGTGCCGGATTTCCTTCACCAGATCTCAACAACGTCAAGCTAGCCCGGCGTGCCCCAGCTACGTAAGTCGCAGAAATTCTTTGTCCTCCACCTGATTCTGATGAACTTCAGCGCGGAGGGACCGTACATGTACGTTGAATTCACTTCAGTCAAAATATGCGATCTGTGTTCTAAACCGTGATGTCAAGTGCTGGTTTTCCCGTCCCTCAAGTTTGAGATAGTCTTTGCATAGATTCGTATCTTCCGCCTGTAAATAGCATTTATTACACTTGAAAACTTCAATGTGTGATTGATAGAGGCTTCGACATCGTAAGAGGTGCTAAGAGTACTAAGCTTGGAAATGATTAGGAAGATCGATCTTTTGTGGCGTATTATCTTCACCTTCAAGAAAACTGAAGCTGCATGAACAGAATACAAGAACATACTTTTTTGTTTCAATTAAAGTTAATAAACCTGTATATTATTATATCATATACCCGATATTCTACACCTCGGTATGCATTAGCATAAAAATATATTGCGAGCATGTTCCAGTCATGGTTTGACCAAACCGTCAATGCCACATAGTAGCAACTCCTAAAGGAGCGGGTACGGCAGGTACAGGAATATGACTATGCATACCCAACAGCATCAAGCCCTCGACACTCAATTCAACACCGAAGTGGACTCGAGCGTCAAAAGCGAGCTGAAGTGCTGCTTGGTCTCGTGAGCATCCCGAGAGACGCCTCGCTCCGTCAACCTGAAATCAAGACACCATTGAGACAAGTTAATGCCCGTGCACAAGCTGGTGCTTCAGAAGGTTGAGTCGGACACTTGAGGAACCAACGAAAACTTCTCTGCCTTATATATGCTGGCGGATCTGTAATTGCAACTCCGATGCACGTGATTTCAGACAATAACGCGATGAGTACAGCGCCTGTGCTTTGATTTCGTGTTCTTTCGATGTCGCGCCTATCGCGTGCCAATTTGAAAGCTAGAGAGTCTATCTTTGCTGGCGGACCAGAACTATACAGGGGGGACATACAAGCGATATGTCCGCCAAATCTGGAGGAATGCGTAATGGCGATGGAGGATTGCTGTGAAGAGGTACGTTATCAAGGATTCTTTGAGGATTTTTATTGGAACCATACATCTCCAGGCATATGAAGCACAGCAATTACTTAGAAACGGGACACACGATCTACCGAGGATGACTAAAATATTAGAGAGCCAGAGGGTGTGTAGATTCCGGGTCCAACGATAATGTTGCTTAAATGGACAGTAGGTTTTCTTACTTATTGACGAAGGGACTGTGAAGAGATATAAAGCAGATCTTGTCGATGAAATTGAGCCAGCCGTCAATGAACTTATAGAACGCGCAGAACAAGGCCTAAACGCACTATACAAGAAAGAAAGCGTTCTCCAAACCAAGGTCATCTGCTTTTGTTCTTCATGATATGAATGACATATCAACTGAATTGTACAGGTGGACTCTGCACGTGCTAAATCCCAGTTACCTGCCGCAATGCTTGGTCCTCAAAAGCTCGAAGGACGACGCCTACACATGCTTACCAAACAACGTGAACGACTAGACGAGGAAGTGAAGGCTTTAGAATCTGAAATCCGGGCAATGGTGTGTTCTTGAAATCATAAAAGTGATGTGTTACTGACTAGGTTAATTTGCAGGAACTAGAAATGCTGAAGTGACGGAATTAGTGCAAGTTCTGTATACATCAGTGTAGACCAAGTGCTCACTTCCTGGTACAGTGCTGGGTAGACTTTAGCTGTGACGCATACAGGTGGAAGACCGATCGCACTTTCGCCATTTGAAAGGCACATATGCAAGGCTACACGGTGGTGATGCACGAGCTAGTAGATCGTTCCGTACGATTTTGGACTTTCGCACCCTTTGCCATGGAGTTGTCCTAACGTCGGTTGGTGGACCACTTCAATCATTACTCCCTACTTCGACGATTATATCTATTTTAACCTACGCTCATACAGCATACGCCTTGTGAGAAGGGACCACAGGTTACGTACTTGTTCAGGGTAACAAAAACTGCTTCAAAGGCATTATATAGGAGACCTTTCGTGACTTGCTATATCTGTTAGTTGTAAGTTGTGCTTCTTTCGGCGGCGAAACTCGAAAGGTATGCCTATGAAAACCTAGATTGTTCACATACTCGATGGAAGCGACGGCAGTTCATAACTTTTGAATGAAATGGCGGTGTCACATATCCAGTTTTCTTCGTATTTTCGATTATATTCAAGGTATGTAGAATTATCATGCTGTGCTTCGGTCCGTCTGGATACAGACACCGAACGCGGGTGCACTGCTTGGAGTTACGAAGACTTAATTAAGGTGTACGGAACTGCAACCATGTTAGATACCTAAGACGGGGTGATGTACATCATGGTGGCCGCTAGAATGTCCAAGCCGGCCAAATCATGGATCACCGATCATAATCAGTTTCTCTTACATAGACAGACTGGGAAGTTACCATCTGGGGTACAAGATTGACCTCACAAAGCATCGGCAAGCTTGTCGACCAACGGGTCCAACATTGGGCATGACACGGTAATTTGAATTTCAAGGACGTTTCAGTGGCTGTGTGCTGGCCAGCAGCTGCAGTGACCAATGACTCTAAAACAATAATTTAACGCTGATTTAACGCCACACTACAAGAGCTGCAAATTCAGTCCTAGCCGAACCCACGTATTCCTCCACTTCTTTTCATCCACCATCAAATGGGTAACAATACTTCGTCCCAAAAGAACAAGAGACAGTATCCCTTCAACCCGAACCTCGACCAGTCCCCTCCGTCTCGGCCGCCCCCACCGTATTCCCCATCATTTGACTCTTCTACGATACTTCAACCTCAAACTAATTCTCCTCTTCCTGAACCTTCTGTGTCTGGAGATGCTTCTGTATTTCAGGACTGGACTCGTGAAGATAAAGCAAGATGTAGGGGCTTTCTCTCAATGCTATCACAGAGACTGGTTGACAAATGGGTTGCGTAGGGCTACAAACTCCGATGCGAAAGAACACACAAGAGGATGCTCTACAGATTTTATGTCGGTATAACACGATAGTTGTTGTTGATGACTCCCTTTCCATGTCTCAAAGCGGACACTGGAGAAAAGTAAGTCACTTTCTTGATGATCAAACAATTCTAGCATGGAGATATCTCGATGAATCTCAGGCTACAAAGGCGTTCGCAGACCTTGCCGATGTTGCAACCAAATACGATGCAGACGGAATCGATATTCATTTCATTCACTCAAAGCTCACCGGAAAGAATATGAAGGTTTGTATCTCGTTGCTTCTACTTTCGCTTCTGGACACCTGATGGTTGTCCATTGTCTAGAGTGCTCAGGACATTAATAACTTGTTTGATCGTGTGTCTCCAAGGCAGAATTATACTCCCCTGGGAACCAAACTCGACGAGCTTCTACGTGGATACCTGGCTAAACTCGAACTTGCGCACAGTCAAGATCCGGTTGGTCTTCATGGCATCAAGCCTGTCAATATTATTGTCATTACTGATGGGATGCCAAGTACTGCTTGTTCAACCCTCTCATATGTAGCTTGACTTGACTCGTGTTTAGGTGATGACCCAGAATCTATCATTGTACAGGCTGCAAGGCGCCTAGATAAACTTAATGTTCCACCGGACCAAGTAAGCATCATTCGAGCCAAAAGGCACTGAATGAACTAACACGCATGCAAGGTTGGTATTCAATTTGTTCAAATTGGAAATTCGATAGAGGCAACTGAGTTTCTCATGGAACTCGACGATGCAATGAGCGAGAGATATAATTACTTACGAGTGAGTTTTCAATATATGCTGATTGTTTGTAGATTGTGTAAATCGAGAGTTCTGACTATGGTCATCAGGACATTGTTGACACCACGCCGTATGATCTCACAGGTGGTAATCTTTTCCCAGAAACGATTATGAAAATATTGCTCGGCGGTGTCAACAAGAGACAGGATAGGAAATCGATCAAGACTGGCAAGCAATGACGATATCGTGATCTGAAGTCAGATACTAGACTTATATGACTGTTTGTGATATTGCTGAAGTACAAGACAAGCTCGTCTAATGGGTCATATCATAATGTACAATTACATACAAGCATTAAATCAAAGTGCCATTACGAATGGACCCTCCCCTGCCAATACAAATGGACCCTCTCCTGCAGATACAAATGAACCCTCTCCTGCCAATGGCATGTGTGATTCTGCATGTTTTGAAAGCACGAGGGATTCATTAAGCCTGAGCTACAGGTCAAAGATCCCAATCTTCAAGAGCAAAGGCAAGGACTCCATATACGGGAGCAGCCTCTTCAGTTCCTCCTGATAGGCTTTCCATGCCACGCCGCAGAAAACGTACCAGTCCATCCAACTCGGACGACATCTTGTACATACGTGCCTGGAACCCTTCCTCTGCAAAATACATTGATGTCGAGGTATTAACAGAGAACGAAGGTTCAGGGGTATCGGTACTCTCGATGACATCGTCATCCTCGTCTGAGCTAGAATCATCGTGAGGTGGTTGCGAGAAACTGATGATATTGCGGCGTTGTTTGCGTTGGCGGCGACTGCGGTGGCGTCGAATTGATATAGACTGACGTGATACGTCATGTGTAATTGATGTGTCCCCTGCAACAATTACAAAGAAATCTGCGAAATGCAGGGACATGTCAAGGATCGAGAGGATGGCCCGATGTAGTGAGGATGTCTATGGGGGCCCATCAAGCATGTCCTTGGCAAAAATTAATAATGAGCCTCACATTTGGTTTCAGAAGGCAACGACTACGGATTTTTTCGAGACTAGGACAGTGTTGCATTAACTCAATCAAGTAAGAAATTGGAAAAGGGGCACATACTGATCATCATGCAGTTGTACTATCTCATCTAGAGATTTTGCTTCCCGGAGGTCATCGTGAAATTTGACTACTTGAGCATGTAGGACCTATTTTGGGTATTTGATTGATCAGCACAAAGACTTTGATTCTGATAATCTTTGTAGTCGTACGTAAGTTGTCAAAAAGTTCAATAGGGTGCTGCAGAGCGAAGTTAGAGGTGGCCGAACGTTCCAAAATTCAAACATACTTGATAAACCAACTCAGACGACTCCTCATTGCGTAAAATCCTTTCAACTCGCTTTTGAGCCTTTCCGCAGCCTCAACTCTGACAAGTATACGCTCCAACACACTCTTCGCTCTCCGAATCTGGAGCATTAAAACGAAGACTTCCGCATACACTTGCAGGGTTTCTGGTTGGAAGATATACGTCAGCGGGAACGGCACAGCGTACTCCACTGCTAGGCCGTCGAGGGCCTTCACTGTTCTCAGGATAGACCGATCTTTATCTCTGCCTCCACGATATGACAATCGTACGAGAGACGTTTGGATCCAAGCCTGTGCACTAGTATTTGAGCTTGCATCAACGACGTCTCGGAAGACCGTGTTCAGAAAGTGGAAATCGCTCCACGATTGTTGTGCATCCATCTACCGAAGTCATCAGATGGTGATGCATTCTATTAGAATAAGAAGAGATGCTTACTTTGGCGAAAAGAACGTCAGTAAAGTGGCTCATAGCATCTCCTCGTCTCATGAGAAACAAATCTTCAATGCTTGATAGATGGCTCCACATGGAGCAATCCTCTACTAGCACTTGAGTAAGCAGTACACCTGCTGCATCGCATTGTGGCAACAGCCGCTCGTAGATCATTTGTGAAAGGTTGTCGATAGACACTGAAAACAGCGTATCGCCAGATTCCTGCTGGTCATGTTCCCCTTCCCGAACCCGAGATGTCGACGAATCCACCAATTGCTTGAATGAATGCCAATTGTCACCTTCCGTGCTGATCGATGATAATGGGACTCCGAGCGCCCTCAGGAGCCCGACAGCCTTTCCAGCACTTAGCACTGGCTCGGCAACATGCTCCAAGAACAACGGAGTCGTTTTTCGTTTCCTCTCTATTGCATCCTCTCCTTCACCTTCTAGCCCAACGACTTCCTCCCTTAGAGCGTAACCTTCCTTCCAATATTCAGGATCTAACAGGCCGAGTCCCGTCATCCCCATCCCAAGACCGCTACTTTCTATGAAAAATTCCTCATCAAGCTCCCACATACCCGATGCATCTCCTGAACCAATGGCCACACCCAAACCCATCCCTTCACGTAGCCACTCCCCCACCATACCCCAGACAGGTTCCGCTGAATGGACAAAAACTCGGAGCAGCGCAGCAGCGGTAATGTGTTCATGTCGTTCCATATGTGCTTGAACACTTGCGAAGAGGTAATCTAGTAGATCTGCGCTTGCTGCCGCTGCAGATTGAGTTCTCACTTTGGATGTTGAAGACGTCGAAGTGTCGCGATCGGGGTCTACAAGCTTGACAACATCGAGGAGCACATTGAAGGTTTGCTGGAATGTGTCGTGAATAGCCTTCTCGGTACTAAGGAGGCTGACTATGAGGTTTCCAGTTCCAGTTGTTGAACCAGCTTTTGAGTCTGAAGACAAAGACGAAGGCGAGGAAACAACGCCACCCCATGCACGACACATAGCCTCTTCACGGGAAGCACACCACTTATCCAGGGCTCTAATTTCCTGGTCAACAGCATCTGCAAATGCTTCCCGAGTTCGTGTGACTCGTGAATTCCCTTGCTGTTGCCGAAGTTGGCGGTTTTCTCGTGCTTCAGAAAAGACGCGAAACACAAAATGGCGTAAGTGCTGCACGGTCGTAGCAGTCTTTGCGAAGGAAGAAAATAAAGAAGCTTGCGCGTTGAGGGAGAGATGAAGCAAACGCGGAGTCGACTTGCTTGTCTGTTTTGCAATCAACGGCTGAGCTTTGCTTCTCGTAATGATGGAATGGGTCTTACAGTGAACATAGCTTCGGGTTGACAATCTTCGCGATCCTTCCATTGGAAAAGAATGGTTTTCATCCCTTGAAGGGACATAAGCACCTCGCGCACTGCATCCTCTTCATTGATATACCTCTGTTGTATACGTGATTAAGCAGTTCCTATGTATGATTAGGCCAGCATGGACACACCTCATTCTGCACCAAAACATCAAGTAACGCGGCCGTGCCCGTGAAGGAGTTACCAGTGCGCAACACTCTATGTAGTGTAGGTCCTAATTCAGCGTGAATGACGATTTAATCATCGGAGCAGTGTTTCGCACCCAGAGTCGAAGCATCCCCCATATCAAACGCCCTTCTCTGCAATGGGTCAACATCTCTTTTCCATCCCTCTCGCCAATATTGTTTTGCCTGAAGCGCCTCAAACTCTTTACGATGCGCGTATGTCTGCGGCGGTGACCTCCTCGGAGCACTCTCTCCGTACATCAATCTACCATCTCTATCACCGGCACTTTCAGGTTCACTAGTATCAGAGGTTTCTGAGGAGGCAAGGGCTCTCTTTTCTTCCTCCTGGTCAATGTCTAATTCCAGGTCATCAGAGTTGAGAGGAGACAGTGAAGGTGTACTCCAACGACTATCCCAATCGAGTCGTTGGCTCTCCACCCCTCTATCGTAGAATCCGTTTGGTCGTGTCTCGTCTCGTCGAACCCACCCTGATGGAACACCGTACACGCCCTCCCAGTGCTCACCCTCGAAAGGTTCCTCAGCGACGATGGATTCCCAAGTCAGAGCTGCAGGCACTGATGATGGGTGAGCACGGTTGTATAGTATAGAAGAAGCATGGTGTTCTGTGAGAGATGTCGGAGGATTCGAGAGTCTAATCTGAGCAATGGGCTGGTACAGTTGATTTGGTATTCTTAAGATTTAGACGTACGAGGAATTGAAGGTGATCTGGAAGATGCGAGGTCTACCGAGTGGACATTTGTCAACGAGAGAACAAACATGATTAGAATAGCTGTTCACTGTGATTTCCTGGTCAAGGTCCCGTTTCTTTTCCATGTCCATCTTGAGATCGCGGTAGCATATCTCGAGTGCTTTTCCCACTTCATCCTGTGAGTCAAGACGCGCCTTGAGAGAGTGTCTTACAGATATTGGTAAACATTCTGCAACCAACAGCGTAATGAAAGAACACACGTACCCATGTATCTGGCGATCGATTTCTGTCATATCGACACTAGCCGCGCCTTTACTCAACGTCGTCGTGTCCAAGTTCTTGACAACATGATCAACGGCCTCACGGAATCTGGCGGAAGTAGCGGAATCTGCATCGCCGTCATCCTCCAGGCCAGTCACCTGGCGTACGAGGGCCTGTGCAGATGGGACGAGACGCGACCGGGACTGACGAAGGTAGTTGGAACGGGTGGAGAGACGCGACAGCGGCCTGTTGGACGCGCTAGAAAGAGGTCTTTGTACGGAGAGGCTTGAGTGCGAACGTGGGACTCCGAGTACAGATGATGGTCGTGGTCCAGAGCTCGATGTCGGCGGAGGCATTGACCGGAATGAGGCAAGACGCGATTCAGGCTCTCACGTGTCGTCTTTCGTTCCAGTGTCTTCGCTTCAAACCATGCAGCTACTCTGGCAAGCCTGGGATAATCAGAGCCTTTGTGCTTGCTGTGTTTGAGGGAATACTTTTGTGAATGATGGCTTGTTGACTCCTTCAATAAACGCAGGTCGCGAACTTTTTAACCGACTTCGGTCAAGTATCGAGTTGACATGGACAAACTTGGTCTCCACATTCTAATAAGCACGCCCTTACATTTTCGGCAGCCCCAAGTGCGAAATGAAAAATGATTCAAATGCAGCAAAGATTACATGAGTACCATATCAGCTCCCAATCAGCCTCCCCTCGAGACTGTTGGTCTAAGCGTGCGGGGCTTTATGATATGCATTACGGCACCCCTGAATCTCCATGAACACCACCACTCTTCATCCCACAATACCACCCGATCTCTCCACTAGTCCAGGAAAGCAAAAGACACAAGCCTAGAAGAGACGGATGGGCTTGCCCATGGTAGTCTTAATATGGAGCGACTTGACGTTTTGCCAGTTCTTCTTGAGCAGGGAAACAAGGAAGTTGATGCCTGAAGGGAGTGTCAGACATATATGGGTAGAGTATACCATGAAAGACTACATACTCAACATGACGTTGCCAAGAACTTGATCGTCGTTCATCTGGACGTGGCCGACAGCAACACCCAAGCAGAGAACCTTCTTCAGCTGGAACTTGATAGTCGAACGAACTTCGACGAGCTTGTTGGTGAGGTCTTCAGCATGGGAAACGGGGGTAGGGAACTTTCCAGCTATAGGCGGTGGTTCATGAAATCTCAATGAACTTCTCGAATATGGACATACCCTTGGAGAGACCGGGTCCAAGGAGACGAGGAATCTGCTTGATGAGTGCCTCAGAGGCAAGGAAAGCATCGTACTTCTTGGCGAGCTTCTTGACGAGCTTCTTGTTTTTGTTGAGCCTGTGCGATCCAAGTCAGCTGACGAACCCTTCAATTTCAAAGTCCTTCGCGCACTTTTTCAAGTCATCAACTGACATGTACTCAAGCTCGATTTGCTTAGCACGATCGATGTCAGCAGCATCGGCGAGAATGCAAATTGACATGCGAGGACGGGGAACATGGGGGAGCCTATATTCAAGGTTAGATCACGGATTTGCCAAAAGTCCAGAGTCAAGTACACACTTGACAGTTCCAGAGAAACGCTTATCCCTCTGGGGGTCGTAGTTCTTGAGACCAATCTGGAGTTCGATGGTCTCCACGAAGTTGCGCTTTTTCTCGCCGTTGGCATCGGCAAGGAGCTCCTTGATAGAACCCCGCACGCTTGCCACTGAAAGTTTGCTACCACTGCATTTTCATTGTAAAATGTGCAATTCCTAGGATTTCCAACATTACACGAACCTCATGTTTGATGATTTTTCGGTCTTGAGGGGATATGTATGGTAAATTAAGCGGTGTGAACAATGGAGATGTGGTACTGTATAGTTGTGACAACGTGACGGGTAGACCTAACCTCATTCCGTGGTCTCAAAGACATGATAACTTTCTGGACCTGTCTGGACATGTCTTAGACATTACGTTCTGTTGAGAGTTTGGAGGTCTTGAGCTCTCTCACTTCTTGCAAGTGTTGACAGAGGAGAGAACGGAGACACTGCCGTCTCCTTTGTGCATACGATTGTACTTTCAGGAGAACGTATTGGGAAAGATTAGAAGAGAAAATCTATGACAAGTACAGTAGGTGGAAATATTTTGATTGATAGTAGGACCGCGATTCAAGGACGAGACTGGTGTTGCAGGTGTTGGGGAGCAAGGTTGGATGTTTATTACATCATATACGTTGTGTCATATGTAGATCACTCCTGATAGGGGTATGCAAGCTTGGGTTGATCCTTACGGCGCCAGAGCTTTTTCCTGGTGGGGTGAGGGTTACTAAGAAAAGTTGCAAATTGTTAGAACGGCGAGCTTACTTCTTCTTGGTTGGTAGGTGTTCGGCGAAAACTTCGACACAGTACTGAGCCTTGAATTCACGGATGAAGCGAGGATCCCTGAAGCATCTCAGTATCGAGTATGATTTTGGGACAAGAGTGTCTCACCAAAGTTCACTCGCAACACCAAGGTCTTTACAACAACGCATCAGAGCGTTACTCTTACATGCCTCCGTCGCCGTAGGTATGTTGGAGGGGTCAAAGTACTCCTGTTCACCTCTGGCGATGGACACTAGTCTGCTATGTGCTGAGTACGCTGCTCAGAAGTGACAAGACATTACAACACTCACCTTCCCTGGCAAATAAGTGCATATTCTCGACTGACGATCTTGGGACCAACGTTGGTCTCACCACGCGGAGCCAAACCCCATCCACCAGGCCCGAATGCCTTGTTAAGAACACGTCGGTATTTAATTTCAGGAAGGTATATAAGACCATCTAAACAGTTAAAGCATTTGCTTCGACCAGAGGATGAAAAGACTTGAGGACTAACCAGGTTTCATCTCAATATCCATGGGATCAATGGGAGCCATTAATATTTCACTAATTTTATCAGGAAATGCCTGGGTCGCCAGACCTAGGTAGCTCTTTGACCAGTCTGTCGCCTCGTCTGCTATAGCATTTCCGTTCCCATTGATGCTCCCTTCAACAGTATCATTGGCTGGAGGAAGGGCGTCAGAAGAGGAAACCTTGAAGTCCACAGAGGCTTGTTTTTCGTCCGCAATTGGAACTTCTGTACTTGCATGTGCCTTCTGGACCACTGGGGGAACTTTGACCTGCTGACGAGGAGTCCATACAGGTTTCGCGGTGGCTGCAGTATACCTGCGTGACAGAAGAAGAGGAGCCCGCTTTAGAGCTCCAGAAAGGCGATTGAGGGATAGACTGGCCATCCTCAAGAACAACGCGCGTATCCGAGTTTGAAATTTCGCGACATGTCACATATTATGTGTTGAGTTACAGCGTGACAGGAACCCTCCCATCCATCTGATATGCGGCCCATTGGAGTCGCTGTGCTTACAGGTTGGATCTAATCCAGATTTTATATGTGAAAGCATTGAAGGTATGCAAACCAGTCAGCGATACGGCCAGTCGTGGCCTCGCAGAGGATAAATCGGGCCCTTCAATCCAGGAGATCGTCAAATCTCAAGGCCCAAGATACACCTGCAGTGAATCCGCTTGCATTCCAGATGATATTTCTCAAATACAAGCGACTGTAAAAAAGTGGGCTGAACAGGGGGACATTGATTGGATCATCACGACAGGCGGGACTGGTTTTGGAGTTCGCGACATCACTCCAGAGGTTGATCCCCACGTTTCGATTATTGTTTTCCGACTGAAGCAATGCTTGTTCTCAAATAGGCCGTCAAACCATTGCTTGAACGCGAGGCATCGGGTCTTGTCCATCTCCTCTTGTCAGCTTCTCTTAAATATACACCCTTCGCTGCTCTTTCTCGTCCTATTGCCGGAACAATTGGAACAACGCTCGTAGTAACTCTCCCAGGAAGTGTCAAAGCTGTCAAGGAAAATATGGATGCACTGCTCAATGCAAGCATAGTGGAGCACGCCATTGAATTGGCGAGAGGGGGAACTGGCAAGCAAGTGCATGAGGAACTGGCGAAGGATAGTGGTGCTCCGATCCATGGCTTGCAGCACGTACGGCACGACAAATATCATCACCATCACCACCATCATGCGCCACAGCCTAGGTCAACACTATCGCACGACCCATCTGGACCAGGCAAGTCTTTATCATCCGCAGGGAGATGTAATAAACCTTATTTTCTGTCCAAGTTTCATCGCGCCACAGACAGTCGCCGTATCCGTTGATATCGATGCAGGAGGCTCTACACTTTATCGAGCGAAACATCAGTTGTCTCGGAATAGAAACTCGGCGTGTATGCTTCGGAATCCAGGACGGAATACAGTGATTTACTAATTATACTATAGGTGGACCATGATTTGAGAGGCTATATCCTCGCTGCAGATGTTTCTGCATCGCAGGACGTACCACGATTTCCCTCGACAAATGTTGATGGTTATGCTGTCAGGTGTATGCTAATTTGCTTCTGTATCTTCTACTGTAATCTGATAGTTTGCCAGCCGCTGACCCTCCGGGAATATATAAAGTACTCACGTCACAAACTCATTCGATCTCTCAACCTGTGCCACCTGGCTCAATCTTTCGGGTTAACACTGGCGGACCCTTGCCTGTCGGCTCCGATGCTGTCATTATGGTCGAAGACACTCGCGTCATCTCCACTTACAAGGATTCTGACGGTGACCTTGAAGGGGAGGAAAATGAGATCGAGACTCTTGTGCAGGTACCAGGGAAAGAGAACGTCCGTTTCCCTGGGACAGACGTACGAGTAGGGGATATCGTCCTACAGAAGGGTGATATCATCAAGAGTGGAGGTGGCGAAGTGGGAACTTTGGTTTTCGTAGGAATGAAGGAGGTGAGGGTTACAAACGATTTTCTCGATCGAGTGTAAATCGATTGTTCCTGACGTGCTACATACAGGTTGAGGTCTACAGAAAGCCTATCGTAGCTCTTTTAAGCACTGGGAATGAGCTTGTTGACCTTCAGGACCCCGTATCACGTTCAGGAGATGATTGGGGAGGCATATACGACACAAATCGGCCTTCATTGCGTGCAGCAATAGAGGGGATGGGTTATCAGGTGGTCGACCTGGGAATCGTAACGGACGAGTTGAGTCTTTCCCCCTCTTGTAGCGTCGTGTATTAATGTGTTCAACATCGATTAGCATTGAATCCCACGTTGCTGCGATTCGACGTGGTCTTCAAAGCGCTGACATTCTTCTTACCACAGGTGGAACCTCTATGGGACCCACTGATCTCCTCAAACCAGTCATTGAGCGCCACTTTAACGGCACTATTCACTTCGGACGTGTGAGCATGAAGCCGGGGAAACCAACTACTCTTGCCACTATACCCTACGAGAATACAGCGAAGCCGGCGTTCGCTCTTCCCGGAAACCCCGCCTCTGCCCTCGTCACGTTCTATCTCTTTGTCGTTCCTGCGTTGCGTCTACTCGGAGGCTGGGAAAAGAGCCAAGCACAGCTTCCTCGTGTCCTCGTGAGGGTATGGCATCTTTCCTTACTTAAAGATTGCGTCGTGTTAAAAAAATCTCAACACAGCTTCAGTCAGAAATGTACCTTGATCCTCGTACAGAGTTTCACCGAGTCGTTGTTTCGCAAGGACCAAATGGTCTTGTGGCGACTAGTACAGGTGGTCAGCGTTCGAGCAGGGTCGCAAGCCTGAGTGGTGCAAATGGTTTGGCGATCGTGCCGCCAAAGACGGACTCCTCGCCCCTGAAATTGGAAATGGGCACTCAAGTTGAAACAGTCATCATTGGAGAAATACAACAACTATACTAGGCTCAATCTAGGCTTCGACAATCCATGTGCAATAGTACTCTATGTTTAACCGGATTGGACTTTTGTGTTATATTTTCTGATGAGCCGTTGCAAGTTCGAGGACACGCTGAATTACCACAATCTTTTTGAGATGCCACAGAAAGATATTGAATGGCAATACAGCAGAGTCATGCGGTTTGGCAAGAACAGAACGGCATATCTATATCAATCCTTACCACTCCATCCAAACAAAGTTAACAATATCAATCATTACAAGACAAGCTCTTCCAACTGATAAAGACCGATAGAAAGCCCAGCCTGCTCGTGCGCCTGCTTCCGTCTCTGCCGCCAATCTCCCAGGGGTTTCTTGCTTTTGTCTTGTCCGGCTTCCCTGATGGCCTTCGTATGTGCCTTGGAAAACATTTCCAGTGGACCACGCAACTTTTCCATGTCGTCAGTAAACACTATCTCTGGCTCGATTTGAGTTTGAATCTGTCGAAGAATCGCGTGTGCTGGCGGGTGCTGCAGGAGAGTGAGGAAGGACGCGTCGAGAAGTGTTCGTAGGAACGAGAGAACCTGATTATAGTTTTCAGCCCATGCACAGAAGAAGTATGGTTCTTGAACGCACATTTGACAACGATGGGAGATCGCGCGTCCCCTCTTTTTCCTTCTCCTTCATAATGAATACCCCGTGAGCGTTCTTCGCGATATCTTTCTTTGACGGCATAATTCTTGAAACTCGATTCGACCACTGCTTGATCCAGTTCTCCAAAATCTTCAAGACAGCGTAGATATCTTCCGCCTCTTTCAATGACCGACGCATTGCCGAGCGAAGGGCTGGGGGCGTGGTCGTGTAGCCGACGCACAATGAAAGGAATGAGGGTAAGGATGGCACGTCCGTTACAGAGTCGATCTCCATAGCATCGTCGTCTTGGGCCGCATTGGAACGATGCCGTGCAACGACGAACTGCAAAGTCTCCATGATCTCTGCCTCTGGAAGATCTATGACATGTTCTAGAGCCAGTTCTATTGATTGCTAAGGATGCGCGTGTCAACAAGCGCCAATGGTGACAGCTCACTGACATACCCAGTCATTTCTATAGCGAAGAGCTGCAAGGAGACCGCCATCAAGCATAGTGCTATTTACTACCTTGCGATTTAGAAGGTACTTCACAACTTCCGACGAATACGGCGTATTGGCCGGTTTTGAGGGCTGTATGACCGTCGTTAATAAATCCTTAACGAACCCGTGGCCGAGAACAGCTGGGGATAGCCCAGCCTCGTTTTTGGAGGCTTCGGACTCTCGTTTCTCCCATTCGAAGAAAGCCACATTAGCAGCTTGAGGCAGGTTCTTCGCCATGGCCGTCCTCATCGTGGAGAGAACTTTTGTCCTCGAGGGATCATGAGACGGTGCAGCCAGTGACGAAGATGCTGCTTGAGCCATCCATTTAGCACCAGATGAGGCTTGGCCCAAAGCATTGGCGATCGTTGAGGTTTCCGGACACATAAACGGCACGACCAGAACGCTCGAGCGTGACGGAGTTCCCTCGGGCTTGGGCCTAGCGTCTGCTGTGTGGGTTGAGAGGACAAGGAGCGCTTGAGAGGACGAGGCGGGAACAAGCTTCAATTTCAATGTGACGTCTTTGGCTTGGGACAAAGTAGAGGGGATAGGGAGTGACTGAGAAGCTAGGAGAACGGAATATTGGAGGTCCCAAAGGAGAAGAACGATTTCAGGAGCAGGGGTGTCGGTAAGTGCAGAGAGAAGAACGTGAGACGAGCCTAGCGATAGCAGAGAAACTTCTTCCGAGCTCGAGACTTTCGAGATGAAGGAGAGACCTGTCAAGCGGAAAGATTCCGAAATGCTTATTGGTTCGATAGAGTTGTCGTCTTTTGGTTCCAATCTATAAGAATACCATGTTCCATCTCGAGCTGATGGTAAAAGTCAGGGAACGATGCATGGGTATAAGGGTGCGATAAAACTTACTCAAAATACTCATAACACCACTCGAACTGCACGATAAGTCCAATATTTGCTATGACAAACCATTAGCACGTCATAAAATAACAGGGAGATGTAGTCACATCAGGCTTGAGTGGTATTGAAGATACGTTCATCTCAGATACCTCATCCATATCATCGACACAAATTACTCGAACGCGTGTTGAGTTCTTCGAAGCGTCAACAGAGACTAGAACCGCTCCTGCCTGAGGACCGGTTTGAGGCGGTAGAAAGGTACACGAATTACGCGAGTAACAGTACGTCCTGAGGAGACCTTGTGCATCCTGCGGTGCAGGAATATTCTTCTTGATGTTAAGATCTGCGTCTAATATGGTGAATTCGGACTGAGGCGACTGGGCCAGTACCCGGGCAGGGACTTCATCACAAGTGTAAAGTCCAGATATCTGGTGTTGTAACTAAATCCTTGCGATACCAAATGAGCGGCAATGGCGAAAGAATGTGTGCATTTCCGTACCATAACAACCTTTTTCTTTTGCGAAGTGGTGTCCTCTAATCGGCCAGACTTTTTTTGTCTCCACATCCATATCGTCCGACCGCACTCCTCCACAGGAACATCGGAAGATGAGGCAATGGCCGCATATACGGTGCAGATGTCATCTCCTCGTGTATAACAAGTAATTGCAGGACAAGCGAAAGTGGTTGAGGGTCCAAGACTATGTGAAATTACAGGGTGAAGTGTCGATATCTACATATGAATGTATAAAGTCAGCAATTGCGTCGGTAGAAAAACCGCTCACATCCAGCACATGAACACCATCTGCGTGTGCTGCTATTGTTGCATATCCATCCGAGCTTCCTGATGCCTTTTCATATGTCGCAAAGACGCTTGGTTGTTTCTTGCTGCCAGAGGCACTTTTTGAGAGCTTCTGTGAGGCAGAGTACGTTGATAGAACGAAAGGCTCGTTGATGTGGGCGCCAGCGCGCATATGCATTGGAAGGAATTGAGAGCAATGGTAATTTTTTGGAATTGCTTCGACTAGGTTAGGGTTTTTCTGACACGTGACACGTCGCGTCGCGTTCTCTCGGGATTGAGAGGTTGGGTCGGGATATGACTACGTCGGTACCTATCTGGTAAGCATGAAAACATGTGCGTTGAAGACGGAACGCAGTTGTATATCGAAGTCTCACGAAGCTGAGCAGCTCGAAATCGGTATTTACAATGCAGCACGTGGTTTAACTCTCCTTCGTCCTAACTATCATGTCGTTTCGTCGTGTCCTACAGCATGGTGTACCACAGCTTCTCAGGCCATCTCTGATCGCTCACAGGAACATCAAACTCCCTCACCGGTTATGTTCTGCACGCAATCTGCACGTCACAGCTGTAAAGTGGGACAGGTCATTTACCAACATCCTTGCTGATGGCAGTCCTCCCGCCGTCCAAGTAAAATCAATTACCGATGCAGGAATACAGCTGATGGATGGGCTGTTAATTCCTTCTCCTTGCATATTTCTCGAGGGCAAGGTCTTTCTATGGGATGTTCCAGCCACGTTGTGGTCAGGATGGGGAACTGAGCATTTTGAGATTTTTGAGACCATCGTTCCAAAGCCAGGTGCGCATCTTGACCTACGTCCCTTTGTTCTCATGTCTCAAGCAGGATAGAGATCCTGTTACTCGGAACCGGGAAGAGCATAACGCACATACCCATGGCTCTCCGAGCATATTTGAACAAACTGGGCATCCAAGTTGATATCATGGACACGGTTTGTGGCACTTTTGACCACTTTTACGCTTGAAACTCAATTTATAGAAGAGAAACGCATGTTCAACTTATAATCTTCTCTCTGAAGAAGGCCGACGCGTCTCTGCTGCCCTCCTACCACTCAAACAGCATCCATGGAATAAAATACAGGCACCACAATGAAAGGTCGATATTAGAGAAAGACAATCGATCCGCTCCGTCAATCGTCTTGTACCGTCCTCTTCCTCTTTCCTTTGCTGGTACCAGGCCCTGCAATGTCTGCTTGTAACGGATCCTCTCCATCGTCATCAATCGAAGGAGTTAGGACCACGACTGGGAGTAATTCGCCTGCGTTTGCAGCAAACGCACAAAATCAAAATGTGTTACATTGGGTAATGATAGTAGAATGACAGGATGGCGTCAAAACGGATGACAATGACTTACCAGATGAATCGCGGAATTGTATGTACAGCGTGTCATAGCTTGCCAGGCCGCACTCTTTGAGTTGTTTGGAGACGTCTAGTGTTTCATACTCGCCGGTTGGCCGACCCTTGTCCTTGTTTTCCTTGCAAAGCTCAAAATCATTCTCGTTCTCAACCTTCGGCACAATGTCTACTTCATTTATGGGGGCAGTGAGAGCAGAAAAAGCCTCTTGTTTCATTTCTGCAATTGTCGTAGAGGGTGGCACGGTGACCAAAATGGATAATTTATGTGATCGCATGTGTATATGATGAATTTTTGGCTGAGCTCTCGGCGGCTGAAATAAAAAGTTTAAGAATCACAAACGACGGCGATCGATAGAGCCCACCATATTGGAAGAAAGATACGCGTGAACGCCGTCGTCGTCAGTGAGCAAAGGT
Source organism: Termitomyces sp. T32_za158 (assembly GCA_018857265.1). Classification (NCBI taxonomy): domain Eukaryota; kingdom Fungi; phylum Basidiomycota; class Agaricomycetes; order Agaricales; family Lyophyllaceae; genus Termitomyces; species Termitomyces sp. T32_za158. The sequence continues at coordinate 22,818 of JABAJZ010000032.1, read as the reverse complement.
GGAGTCGAAACTCCGCTCATCTTTTCCCACAGCACACTCAACCCGGCTCATTCCAACCACAACCCGCGCCATCCAAATATGAGTATCGTCTACCCCTCCACGAAGGAAAAGCATGAATTTGTCGACCCGACGCCAATGCCTGCTCATATCCCGAAAGTTGCCGAGGTCGGAACGACGAGTGCACCTCTGAAGAGTGCTGCATTCTTCATCGGTGCCTACTGCAAAGAATACAATGGTTCGTCCGCGAGTTCTCACTTGGGAGGAAGGCTGAAATGTCCCGTTACTTCAGAGGACTTTATGCTTTGCAAGGCTGAGGACAGGAATCCAGAACATTGCTTGAAGGAGGGACGGAGAGTCACGAGATGTGCGACCGACTTGTGCGCGACTTACTTGTCTTCTGGCGTGCATATTCAATACATAACCTTTATGCTCCCACAGGATCAACAAAATGCGTGAAAATTGCTTAGAACAATTCCAAGCCCACTGGAACTGCTTAGAGAAGAATAATCAGGTATGTCACTCCACCATCCAACAAAATTCCACCAGATTAATATAACAACCCCACAGGAGTACTACCTCTGTCGCAAACCCGAACGGTCTCTAAATGCCTGCATGTTTGAGAAGCTGGTATGTTAACCCGAACATTGTCTCATGCCTCAATTTTACCCATGATGCTGCTAGGGACTTACCAAGACTATTCCGGGGTCACCAGAAGGCCAGGTGCCAATACATGAAGTGAAAGACCCCTACTACACATCGATTCAGAAATGAACGCATGTCTGCAGGCGATATATATGCTTGTAGATTTGCTTGATCCTTCATGTTTTGGACATGCCTACACTTTAGAGCCTGGTTTTTCCCCCGATGCAAACGAAGATTATGGTGTGTTTTGCAGAACCTACTATGGCTTAGAGCGCCGCCCTTGATCGGTCGAATTTCAATCGTTTCGTTTCTGAGGTGTTACTCTTGCCAAGTTCTGAGTTTGACATCGATATTCTCTTTGCCAAGTGCACAATGGAATCCGTGGTTAAGCCCCCGAACACAGCACTCAAAGCATCGTAGTGACTTCCAAGTGCGTATCAGACACAAGTCGGAATGCCTGATTTTCCTCCGAACCAATGGTACCTTGAAGACATTAACAGACAGGTTGATGTCCTGAATGTTCATAATTGTTGACCTTGAATTCATGGTACAAAAAGGATAATGCGATACATATTTGTACGAGCAGGGGTCTCTACCTACACTATTCACGAGGAACGATCGTCTTTCGTTTTCAATACTAATCATCATGAAAGTTAAGGCAAAAGACGGATCATCCTACTTAGCCATGCGTCAATCCAGAGAAGCTCTGTTAAATTTTCTTGTATACTCAAAGGTCCATTCAGTCAAGTAATAGCCTTGTCTGTATTTATGTATAGCTTGGAGGCACTTGTGATCTCCTTGAAAAGTGCCTTTTACGACCAGCTGCTGACATCCTTCAGCTCTGAGCTCTGAGATAATCATCTAAACCCAGCTATAGGCCAAAGCGCATAGCTATAGACTTTTTTCAGTGTTTGCAATGCCCCGTTTGAATCCGTTATCTCTCGACGTCGAGGATTGTTCGGAATTCCATCTATGTACTCAAGTCCCCCAAGCAAGATGATATCAGGTTTTTCTTCGATGGGCTCGCCAGTTCCTGGTGAAAGTCCCACTGTTGTGACCAACCAGAGCACCAATGTTTTGAGCCTCGCACAGTTCATACAGTAGTGCGATAGGCAGACATAATCTGAAGATACTGTCAAAGTATTCGTCATTGAACATCATATCAGCACTGTGCAAATTGGGCATTTACGACGACAGACGAGGCTAAAAAAAAGAGCAAGGTTTTTTTAACCTATCAACTTCGTACACATTCGTTTAATCACAAATTGATGCTGAACTGTATTGCAGAAAATACACAGGCCGGGATTCACGACGTGAGAGCAACAAGTAGCGAGGATATAACAAAACAAAGGAACTCTCCTTCATGCTTTCACAGACGATTTGGAATTCCGGACAACAGGAGGGTACGTCGCAATTTGAATTCGAGGTTGGCTCATGATGTTCACGCACGTGATGAGGGGAGTCAATCTAATTGTTGCATCGCAATCGACATCCGGCAGCTTTAAAAGACTGATCTCCAGCCACCAGTCATCCGAGTCTGATGCACTCCCAGTCCCCAACGATAGAGCAAGATGACAGCCCAGCGGACGGCCAAGACGGGTTGCCAACATATGACGATCTTGCCGCACAGCACGGCCCGAATTCAAGGCATGTTTCAATCTTGTGAGAACGAAGAAGGTGCTGATAGAAAATTGCTTCAAGATTTGGGCGGTGGAAGGGTTGGATTGAGAAACGGTGGGCATCACAAAATCTTTCGGCGAGGAAGAAGGCTAACCAGAGACTGCACATGCAGAGCAGCCGAGCGATACCTAGATGTTTCTCCGGAGGAACGTGCACGCAGACGAGCGAAAGGCTGGGGTAATGAGGAAATGGCATGTTGACTGTCTCGCCTCCTGGAATCTCATGCGCTCACAGTCCCAGACAGGAAGCTCGCAGTGGGAGTAGCTCGCATACCGGCGTTGTTCCCACCGTCGAATTAGCCGCTGCATCGCCACCATCCCGACTCTCGACTCTTCAGGTCCAAACAGAAAACTTGTACATAACGCAATCATCGCCAGCAGAGTACGCTCAACGATCACCTCCCTTACCGATTCTACCATTTCCTAGCAAAGGTCTCCCGCCAACTCATTTAAGGGTAAACCAATTCGGCTCCAGATTTTTACCCCATACCACTTCACCCATACGATGTTTACTTCCAATAGAATCAGACAGATTTTTATTGATCGGACATGACGAAGGCCTTTCTGTATTGGATATGTTTCCACAGGAATGGATGGAAGATGGGAGTCTGTCCGTCAAAGGTCCGGATGAAGCACAGGCTCGTTTAATCTGGAGAGGTGAGAGGTCGGTTAATGATTATTCACCTGAAAGAAAGAAAGGGTCTTATATTAAATATTCAGCGTTTTTGAAATGTCGCTACTGGAAGTAGAGAACACGGACAAGGGAACACAGCAAGGCGTAGTGCTCGCCCTCGTTGGTCCCGAACCTGATGCCAAAGAAGCAGACACAATACGTACACTTCGTATGTACAACTTAACTAGCTTGATCAACTTGGCAAATTGGTCAATCTCCCATAAGGTAGAATTGGATCGTCATTTTCCCTTGTACACTGATAGTTATATACAGGGTACTCGCCCATTGGACTTGCATCGTCCCTCTAATTGGCAAGTGCAACAATCTTCCACAAAACGAGCTAGACCTCAGAGTTCCATAACTCGAGGTTTGAAATCTTTGATAGATCCTGCGGCAAACCAAACATCCGAATCCCCAGGTTCGTCATCTTCTGACTCGAAGCTCTCACCAGCTTCATCAACTCCGATATCTCAACCCGATGGTCGACTTTCTCCGAATCGTAGAGACACTGATGAGACAAGCTGGGATGTTATCGAAGATTTGCCACTGCGTTGGGCAACAGATTTCGTGTCGCTCGCTACGAGCACCTCACGATTAGCGAATTTGTCTGTCATTTCCTATGCTTTATGGGAAGATGAAACTCGTAAGGGTCAGGGAGGGCGTCTCCTGGCTATCGCTACAAAGAATAATATCTTCCTGTATGAGACACCCAGAGGGGAACGTGCCTTCCGGTTTGTCAAGGTGGGTTCAGAATTATTAGACAAGAGTGATAGGTTCTCACTTTTGAAAAAGGAATTCTACATTCCACTTCAACCACGCAATTTAACCTTTTTCAAACAGTCTGTGCAAGACGTGAATCGTAGCCTATCTGATGTTACCCCATCTAGATTTTTCACATCTCATCGGCGGACGGACAGTACCATTACAGTGCGTGGTAGCGACAGCTCTCGTGCCTCTACTCCCTCTTTCCTCGATTACGGCACTCATCTGAGTCTCTTCGTTATTTTCGACAAAAAGGCGAGCTGGATACGGTTGGTAGATTCTGCTGTGGGGGAGATAGAGTTTTTCGACCGTGCTAGTGAGAATCCAAGTCCGAGTTCCCGCAAGAGCAGGATGTCATTTGACGTAGCTCACCCTTCACCCAAATGGATCCTCCCTGTCCAATGTACGCTTCCTCTTCCGCATCGACCAGGGATGACGAAAGAGATCATTCTCGTCACACGTGGTACGAACACACACATTGCGTCCTCTCCACTGCCGATAGGCCTCTCGTCTTATGCACCGCTCGAAGTTGTAATATGGCGATCTCCTCCAACATCTATTTCTGCACGAGTATCAATGGAGTGTGACTCGTCTCCGCCTTTCCTACAACTCATTGGTTTGGGTGGTGAAAATGGAATTGAAGTCCAAGAAGTACCTCTATCATTTCTAGGAAATGGAAAATCAAACGCGGTTTATGTTGAAGAAAACCGAAAGGCGGAAGAGGACCTTGGTGGTGATTCTGGCTTCCTGTGTATCGGTGGACACTGGGATCGATCCCATCACCTCTTTCATCGTCAGCGATTAAGTCGCTCTTTTACGGCTTCAAGCCTACTCTCAGCAAATTCTTTTACTAGTATGGAATCTGAAGACATATTAGAGAAGATGAAGAAAGAAGAGGGTGTCTATGCATGGTGTCGGAAGGGTCTTGAAGATTGGCGTGTATTCTGGATTGGTGGCCCTTTGAAAGGCCATGTGGAAGTTGACGAAGGGGATTTAAACGGGTGACTAACGTCTCATTTTGAGGATTCACTCGTGCATGCACGTAGGCTGTCATAAAGATTGTACATCATCTCACATGGAATTACCAATCTACGTGGTCGACCTTGATGATTATTGCATCGGTGTCTCGCACGTTTTGAACAAGAAGTAATTTACCTCTTATATTACACCGCTAATCCGAGTTGTGACGCCATGTACGACCAAATCGTATCAAATCACTCTGACTACTGGTAAGTACCGCACCTCAGTTATCCGTTTTCCCCCTTCATGGGCCGGGCATCTATGTACTAGTTTCTCAATCATTCAAAAGCTCCTATTTCCTTTTCTCATTACCAGAGAGTTTCAGGGATGACCTGGAGCACTAGTCTGTTTTGGAAGACCCGCTTGAACGACCGTTCCTTCGCCGTTACGAAAAATAGCATTCCTTACCGTTTAAACGAACGTTTGAAAGACAAGGTTCCTTATTAGCAAATCCTGTTCTCTCTTTCGATGATGTTACAGACAATATCCTAACGACACAGCCTCCGTACGACCTTCCACGGCTGAACTATGCGAAGTGTACTACACTCCAAGTTTTCCGAAGCATGAATTAAAAGCTGAGCGCTGAGCGCTGTACCGTCACTACAAGGTACTTTCATCATCTCGTGAACAATAACTCCAGCTAGATTGGACAACATCGACTGGCCATAGTAAAAGTTAGATACATAACGTGTTCGTAAGGAGTGACTACTGATACATACTAAATATGAAGTTGTAATTCTAAGTCCGTGTCCGAGTAGATGTATGTAATAGTAATGGGTCAACAAAGAGCACATCAATAAGTGCGAAATGAGTGCCGAGAAGGAAGAGTGATTGCAACCACCCATGGCATGCAAGCAAGAAACCTCATCTAAGAGCCAGCGTTTGCTGACCTGGAGCCGGCAGATCCAGGTTGCGCCTTTCGTATCACTACGAACGAACGCGTTGTTTGAGATGTTGAACCTCCACCGCCCAACTCTTCCTCCACCGGTAACGATGGCGAAACGGATGATGGTCCAGCTGCAGATAAACCCTCACTACTATGCACTCGGCTTCTACCCAAACGGAACCAAGATTTCTTTTTAGTCACTATCTCCTCTGAATCCTCGTCGTCATTATCGTGGGGTAGTCCCGCCATGACTGGAGGTCGAAGAAGCCCGCCCGCACTAGATTCATGCTGCTGCGTTCTCCCGGACGTACCCGACCCTTGAAGAGCGGCTAAAATGTCTGCATTTTCGACAATTGCAGTTTGCGATTTCGTGCGTATATGTGAAGGCTGTGCTGCACCAGGAGGAAGAATCGAAAAGTCTGTCTGACGGCCTTCAACGTTCGACAGTGAGGGCGGTGGTGATTCATCGTCGTCAAAGAGGGTGTGGGGATGCATTGTGCTGTTGCCGATGGACGGGAATGTATGGGTAGACCCTGTTGCAATTGCATACGGAGCATCAATATGAGCCCTACCTCCCCCTATTCGCGAGAAGCCAGACGGTGCCGCGGTACCAATCGTGGTTTGAGAAGGTTTCGTTAACTGCTGTTGCAAGTTTGACCTCGTAGTGCCCACTGGACTATCGTGAAGCACAGGTGTGTAACCAGTTCTGGGATATGGTTTCCAAGCTCCCATAATATATCCTTCATCCTCACTGTCCTCTCGATATGGTCGCATTGCATGCTCAGGTCGCAATACAGAAGGGGGTCCTAGGCTTGAAGAACCTCTTCTAGATTCAGCACCTAGGAACCGTGGTGGGGATGCTTCACCTCCAGTACTTGGAAATGTTGGTGGGATGTACGAAGAGACATCGGAATCACGTGGTTGCTGCTGTGGATGCAGGTAAGCGTTCTTACGGTCTCGCGGGAGGCGTTTTTTGTGTCGTTGACGCGAACCACAACAGCCAAGCAGGCCACATGCTCCGAGCAAACCACCGTCAACCACGTGCCTACTTCTATCGAAACCTACCTGTCCAAAAATGCGGACCAAAGCCTCGACCAATTTGACAAGAAGCATGAGTAGTAAAGCGAGGAACACTAAGGCCAAGATGATCAGGATGCCATAAGCAACCCAGCTTCCTGCTCCAGCCCCAATAGATATCTATATCACCATATTCAGCTAGTTCTGCATGTGACAGAAGATAAACTTACTGTGGGGCTAAGAATAAGTAACAATACAGCGATAACAATCCTCGCAACGCAAAAAAGGAAACTTATCAATCCCATGCTTGCTCCAGTCCCCCAAGGAAGCCAGATACTGGTGACGAGCGCAGACACAATTTCAATAACCAGTATAATGATCGATTGGGCGGTCCCACTCTTTTGTCCTGCACCAATAGTGATTCCGAAAGCCAGGTTCGTGGCAAAGAATAATCCGGCAAACAGTTGCGAACCATGACGATAATGATTATACAAAGGACCAAGCGAAAGAAGTGTCCTTGTCTCGTCATACAATTTGCTTGTAGTTGTGAGTGTTACTCGGATGACCAGATGAGCGGGTATGAGGACAGAAAAAAGTGCAAACGATAACCCAGCGAGAGCCTTGGAAGACAATGAAGCGAGGTCTCGTGGCATAACCATTTGGTATACAGAGAAAATTGTAACCGGAAGATGGAACAACAAGACAATTCGGACCAGGTTGCCATGCAGAACACTGCTATGGAACGAGCCGAAATCTGAGCGGAATCGCCACCAAACCCTGTTGATGCCCCTCTCTGTTGAACTCCCTCCTGTAGAGAGAGGAAGGGCAAAGCGCGAAGGTGGTTTAAATAACCCATGACCAGTTGGGCTTTGTCCATTCAAAGACTTCCTTTCATCTTGTGCGGCAGAGTTGGTTGTATCTGGGATTTCCTTGATGCTGGAAAAGCCAGGACTTCGAGCACCTGCCAATCGAGCAACTGTATGTGGTCCCGAGTTTCCAGGGCCACCAAGGGTGTTGGCAATTGAGCATGCCAAGTAATCGATGAACCATACGAGGACGGCCAAAAGTACTGCTCCTGCAAGAATGCTGAGGAATAAAATCAAGCAAACAGAAAACAAATCCTGTGGCCGAAGCCCAATTGTATACGCAAAGGATGACAACCCATGTGTAGCATCGTCAGGAAGGGTGAATAGGGTGTTTGGTACTGAGGCGTTGATGAATAACGGAGATCCACTGTCGTCGAATTGATCTGTGAAATTTGACGAAGGAGGGTACGGAGGAGTGTGGAAAGGATTCCAGTGATGAGATGCGGAAGACGAAAGGAGCGTTATGTCTGTTTTGGGTGAGTCCTTCCCAGGAATAAATGGGACAAGAATAGCTTACTATATGAGAGTGTAGACCAGGCGGTTTGGGTCAATATAGGGTCTTTTAAACACAGGAAGCGTGAGAAGGGACTAGCAGAATCAGGCGTTGCACTTACAAACAAACGGTGGCCATTCAACGGCAACCATCGCTAATACAGCGCACCATTGTGTATGGAACATAACATCTCGCATGGAAGGGGTGCCTAATTGAATGTTAGATAATTCGAATGAATTTCTTGATTCTGGAGAAATTAGGCACTTACAGAATCTCATCAAGGCAGGTGATGTCGCGAACCTTTCGCCACTGATGGCGCTAGCCAAAATGAACCCTGCACTTTGTGCTCTGGACCACAACCCGTCATGGCGAGTGATACCTCTCCCCCATGCTGATACAATTCTAGCAAGTCCCACAACAATCCAGTACACGATCGCAAGTGCAACTGTGCACCAGAATATAATCTTCGCTTGACCATAAGGAGAGTGGGGTCGTGGGTCAAGCGGTGTCGTGGTAACATCAATACATAAGATCTCTTGCAGGGAGGGATCGACGGCACGAAGGCGAGTAGAAAGCGTCGTAAGGGCACGGTGATCACCCCAGGGTATAGACGTTGAGAATGCAAACTCTCCGGATTGTATTGGACAATATGTGCCGTCAGTGGAATTTGCTGGCAGAGGAGATGGTGGCCTGAGGGTACTACAGAAGTAAGAGCTATTTGTCCATGCATTAAGCGTGAGTACATTTGTCGATGTAAAAAGCGTGGCTACGTTTCAGAATCAAAGCGATTAACGGGGACAATTAACCGCCAGGTTGAACTCACCAAGACTTCCGCTGGTATTGGTGAATCCAAGTATTGTTTGCGGGCTACGTCCAAGTAGAGTGAGGTTCAAATAATTCCCAAGGCTATCGTTTTCTAGGGCTTGAGCAAAGACAGTCGATATCTGCAACCTTTGGGTAACGTTGCTTTCCTCGTCAAAACACTCGGTAAAACGAGCAACAGCAGGGTCAGAACGGACATAAGGGAGGAGTAGGAGTAAATAGAAGGTCAAGCTTTGAGCCAGGATAGAGAAAAAGCTAGCCATCGACCCCCAGCGACGCTAGAGTACAGTTGCTTCGTGGGTTAGCCGGGAGAATTGAGTTCTGAAATGGCCCGAGCCACGTGGTGATTGCTGATTACGTCACACATGTAATTTGCACCGAGAGCTTTCTATTGTTCATGCTGCACTATCTTCGCCTATGTCGTGCGAGGAACCTTCAGAAATTCCGGCTTTTTCATGACACGCGTGTATATACCGAGGATCCAAGGTGGCCAGGATGGCAAGTCGTCATTGGCATTGAGACTCATGCGCAAATAAAATCTCGACGAAAGCTCTTCTCAGGTGGGTTTTCAGTAATGTAAATAAATTATTTTAGTTTTACGCGTTTCTCCAGAGTCCTTGACTTCTAACCTCGGAGAAGCACCAAACACTCACGTATCCTTATTTGATGCCGCGTTTCCTGGTACTTTACCTGTGAGTGTTTATCTGTATTGGCCACCTTTACAGAGTACATATTTTGACAACAGAGTTTGAATCACAAATGTGTTGACTTGGCGCTACGTACAGCTCTCGCGCTCCAATGTGATATTCAAGCGCGTTCATCCTTCGACCGAAAGCATTACTTCTATGCTGATCTTCCATCGGGCTACCAAATCACCCAGCAATATGGTTTGCGCTGTGTCCGTTGATTTTGCCCTGTATAACCTTTTGTCAATAGCACCCATCGCCCTTGGCGGAAAACTACATGTAAACTTACCTGAAGTCGCTCGCTTCGACGTCCGGATAAAGCAACTTCAGTTAGAACAAGTTCGCACCATTTTTTCACGCACTGACGCACAGTCAACTGATACCTAAGATAGGATACAGCAAAATCCACCTTTCATCCGCGTACTCAGACTTCTCATCTAGATTTGAATAGAACAGGGACAGGCCTTATGGAAATTGTATCTGAGCCAGATCTTCGGTACGGCATGTAACAGGTCGCGTCTTTCAATTGAATTGATCCTCTGACAGTTCCCCGGAAGAAGCTGGAGCATATGTCCGCACACTTCAGGCCGTCCTTCGAGCTGTTGGTGCGAGTGATGGTAATATGGAACAGGTAACACGTGTCTTTTCAAGAATTATATCCTTTACCTCAGACAGTCTTCTCTTGCAGGGTTCTTTACGATGTGATGTGAATATCTCAGTCAATCGCGTCGGACGCCCTCTTGGGACGCGTTGTGAAATCAAAAATCTCAATAGCGTTAGATTCATGATGGCTGCCATCCGTGAGCCTCAAACGTTGCCGTTGGTGCGCATGTTGAGTGTTGCTAATTTCTTTATGCTAGTGCACGAAATACACCGTCAACGCGCCATATTAGAATCAGCCCACGATGTAAACACGGCCTCTGTTCCCCAAGAGACGCGCGGTTTTGATGAGCACCGTTTCGAGACGTACAAATTACGCTCGAAGGAGGACGCACCCGATTATCGTTACATGCCAGACCCGAATCTAGGGGAGCTGGTACTCAGCAAGGTTAGCAAACCAGACTTTAGAGGTGCTATCTCAGCTCAAACCGGGGTTTTCAGGAACGAATCCAGGCGATCCGGAATGCACTTCCAGAACTTCCATGGGAGACAAGTAAAAGACTCAAGGTTGACTACGACCTTTGCGAACGCGATGTCGAGGTTCTGATGCGAGTCGACAATGGGGGCGAGGTAACATATGATGGTGAAAACAGCAGCTCGATCTCTAGTGCCGTAGCCTATTTTGATCGGCTTTGCGCTGGTAATGGTAGCAAAGAAGGTACCCGACGCAATCCGAAGGCTGTGATGAATTGGTATGATCTTTTAAACTTCTAGCCCGGGCTGCGTCGTACTAACACGGTATCTGTGTTTCACCTTTATCGACCTTTTTCAGGATGACACATGAACTATTGGGGCAACTTGCTGCGCGTAAAGAAAGTTTCCAAGATAATCACATCTCAGCTGAACAGATGGGAGAACTAATCGACATGGTCCAAGAAAAAACAATCACTGGTGAGGCGTTGTATGTTCTTATATGGTAAGAGACTTGATGCTTAGTTCGCACTGCAATTAGGTACCTCTGGGAAGCTGTTACTCCGTTATATGCTTGCAAATCCATCACAAGCGTCTACTAGACAAATAGCCAGGGAACTGCAACTCATTTCCTTTCAATCTTCTGATCCAGCTTCTTGTGGCACATCTTTGTTTTCTCCGGATGTCCGCACAGTTTGCGCTGATGCAATCGCTGCCCTCCCAGAGGAGGCGGATGCTGTCAGAAAGGGGAGGAAGAATGTTCTGAACACCATTGTGGGACGCGTGATGAAAGAGACTCGGGGAAGAGCTGATGCCCAGGCGGTGAAGGCCTTGTTGGAGGACATGATTATGAAGGAACGGGAACAGTGATCATCAACTGAGGCCGTGGTACTGGTTTCAAATCTAGGGCTTCTTCTTTTAACGTCATAGACCTCCCCTGCTTTTGGTGTCCTGCGGACATCGGCGGCGGTATATGTTCGCCATTGCTCCATCCACTTGCACAGATAGATGGTCATCGAAGTAGAGTTCACTCGATATCTTTTGGCTTGATCTGGATTACATCAAGAATATCACAGCCGTAAGTTGAAGGAATTGGCAAGTCATCAAGATAACAATAATCATGGCATGGATATGTAGAGCGAGAGATCAAGTTGGAGTAATTTATTATTGAAATAACCTGAACCATGAAAGGGGAGTAGAATGACCGTCTGAAAAATCCGATAGACAATACTAATGCAGTTAGTACTGCACCACGCCAACCGGGCCGCTGCCCTATCAAAGTTCTTTGACTTCTGTGCTTGTCTCCTATGGATACGCCACGAAAATGGCTTAATTCCTGGCTATTGAGGCAGTGTTAGAAAAATTATCTGATTCTCCGCGGCTGATTTGGTGACGCCAGGAAAAGACCATGCTGCATACCTTCTGTTCGGTGCTTCACACGCATGCTCATCGACAGCCTTGTTCGACAAGAACTCCTCAGCGGAACATCCTTCTGCTCTGTGCGGCGTCAAGAGTGACTGATCAATGCGTCGGGTAGCATTTGATGGTGTAAAGAGTGGTGTTTCTCGAGTCACGACTCCTGTGGGGAGGAGTATTGTGGCGTCAAAGCGATCTGCCTGCAGTGTTCCACAGATATCTTCCCAGTGTATTTATCTCGGCTGTACAAGGTTTCCAGACTACCTTTGAATCCATGTCCAGAGACGATATCATCGAGGCTATAGCTAATGCATCTTGGTAATCATTCGCGCTCATAAACGACGCTGGCGGCCCTTTTTTCGGCTTGAGTGTTGGTGGATTTGAATGATTTTGGGCACATCTCTCCAGGAGAATGTTCTTTTTATGTAGGCAGTTGCGAAAGGAATAGTCTAGTAATCCGCACGTCCTGGACCTACGGAAATGTAACTAGGACTGCAACTGGTGAGACGTGGCGCAGTTCACCATTGAAAGCAGTCGACGTTTTTTGCTGTTTATTTCGAAGGCTTCAAATCCGAGATGGAATAAGTAGGTGCAGAAGCCGCTGATGATAAACAGAGAATTTTGCACGGCGGACATGTACTGTTAGGTTCGTATATATGACATGTACGTAATATAGACATAAGTAGGGAAATAAAGGAGAAAAAATACGTCAAGAGAAAGCTAGACAGAGATACAGAAGAGAAAGGGTACAAGTGGTACACTATAATCGAGAGGCAAGTGAGACGATTGCAAGTCCAAGTTCATCAAACAATATACAGATCCAAAAGACTATCCGATCTTCATGAAAACGCCAATCCAGCAAATGCACCCACTGCCCCAACCACGGCTCCCGCAGTAGCAGCACGAATACCGGTGGACTGCTTCCGCGCTCCCTCCAGCTGTTCCTGCACGCGTTTGACAGCGGCCTCATTCTGTCCCAGGATTAAAAAATCTTGAGGATTGGTAGTATCCCTTCCTGAAACAACGCGTGTATATAATCCTACTTTGATTGCGTCGGCCTGAATATTATAAATATCGTTACGCGGTGCCACACAAATAGTCGCGTTAGAGTTGTTGTCGAGGTTCGAGAAGAATGTCTCGCGCTGTTCCATGCTCATGGTCCGGTTCAATGACCGGATAGTCTGAACTGATGCGGAGGGCGTGAAGTTCGCGGTTGGTGTCATTACGGGACCATTTTTGTTTGGAATGTCGACAGGAGCTGCGGGCGAAGGTTCCTCTAGTTTGATGGATTCCTGACTGCTGTACGGAGAGGGCGAGGATAATGAACATGGCATTTTGATTCTTTTACGCGTCAAAGTCTCCTGCCACTGCACTACCTTGTCTGTCGTGATGTGCGTCCTATCTTCAGGGTTATCATCAAACATGCCCGGCTGCATGAGGCCATCTAGATGCTTCCGTGATTCCGTGTCTAGAGATACTACACTCTGGGTAGTGGCTAGAGCTGCAGCCATTGATGTACGACGGCGTTGGCGAATCGTTGCCCTAGTATTGTCACTAGCTTCACGAGATGGAGACTGCAGATGCATAGAGTCCAAAGCATCTACGATATTCTGTCCAGTATTCTCAGCACGGGCTTCTTTTTCTTGAAATGTCTGCGTATCGGTGTAGGGGCATCCAGAGCGTGGGTGGCCTGCTTTTGGTCGCTTGCACTTGGTGCAAGAAGGTGTTTTACGCGGTGTTACATTTGCCGGAGTCTGAACGCTAGGAAATTTACTATTGGGGGTGTTCGGAGCGGACGAACGTAGTGTTGGTGCCATGGCTGTAACGGAAAGGCACTAACAGGCGTCTTAAGAAGGCTTGCAGAAAGATTTCAATCTATCTCGAGCACAATGAACTAGAAAGAACACGTCGACGGTTGAACTTTGAAGAAGGAGCCTTTTGTTTGGCCGAGCGAGCCAGCCGCAGACGAAGCAAAGAAGCTTCGGCGCTCCAAAACAAAAGACAATTGTGACTCGTGCAAGACAGATCACGAGCAAATCAATCACTACATAACCCGGTTAACCGAAATCATTGATCGTGTTTCCAATTCATGAACGACAAAGATGATGTGCATGCCAGCACGCTCTGAAACTATTCAATGAATCGCTCCCAAGGGCGGTGCGGATTTCATGGACTGGGTTCGATTTCGTTGAACTCAGGATAGCCGATGGTCAATCCTCGAGCAGAGGTATTGCGAAGGGTGCATGTGTACCTGGGTGCCCTTCAACTCAAACTTTAATTCCCATATGGTTACATGATCAGCAGTCCTGGCCGGGATTGGCCAGCTTTCTCGGCATCTATACGTGCAAGTTTCAAGGAGTAAATCATGTCAAGGATCTTTGACATAGCAATCACAGAAAACCGAAATCTTTCATATGCTATATCGGTGTTACTAGACAAGCGAAGGACACGCAGGAGATCCACGCTACGGCGTAGCGCAAGCTGTCTTTATGTCCGATTTCTCCTTTCTTTATTTAGAGGCTTGTCAATTGGACCACACTGAGAGATTAATGATACGTGTTCTGACTTTGACCTGCAAAAGTGTTGCCAACCACTTCACCACGGTGCACAAGGTTGGAGTATCATGGCTCGGAAGTATCCTCCTCTTGCTTCTCGCTGTGGCATAATGGAGTCGCATAGACTGAGGGTCCAGAAATTTTTATATCATATCTTCTATCGACGTACACTTGGTTGTCTTAACACGACGAATACAAGGTGTTGATTAAGGAGAAAGAACACAGTACGAAACCGAAATCGGAGCGGTATTTCCCTGTCGGAACATGTTCTTCGCGACTTTGTCTGGGCGAATCAAGTTCCCTGTGAAAATGAACGCATAAATACCTAATAACCGGCAGAAATAAAATGATAGGCTTTGCAAGTAATGCCCAGTATTGTTTTTATTGAGCCCGGCCATGGATAACTCAAGTGTTCTTTCTATGACGCGCCCACTGGCCGGGTGGTGACAGCAACATTTTCGCCAGAAGGAAGTTGAGGTGATTTGACGTTCAAATCTTTTGCGAAACCTTCGGTCACGAGAGAAACTGGTGTTGATGTTGAACTGTTAGCGGTTGTAGTGGGTTTGAGAGGGACCTCGGGCGTCGTGGTGGATGACCTGATGGGTGATAAAATCAGGAAGGAAGCCAGAAGGTGGCTTGTTTAACGATGAACCAACCGTGGTTTCTTCGCTGGTTTGTGTGGTGAGATGTCGCTGGACTTTCCCATGCCCTTGTAATTAATTGACGATTAGTAACCTCACTAGATCTTAATAGGATATTGTGTACTTTGCCGCGTTTTTGTACTAGTTTTGGAGGGCGTTCACCGGCATCGAAGACATTATCTGGAAGCCCAGATCTATACAAAGCGCGTGAAGAATACACTAGGCAGCAAAAACTGTTGTCACGCACCTCCTGATATGTCGCACAACGATACCCATCTTCGAGTCATTGAAATGTTCCCATTGCTTAACCATTTTGGTGAATTCAGTTGTGGGATAAGATATATCGAGTCGACGAGTGCCGACAGTACCCGCTTTCAGGAACGGAGGCGTCAGGAGTGTAAAATAAAACGAAGAACAAGAATATAATTCACGTTGCTTTGGCTCGATGGCGAGCCCAATGTAAAAGGTCGTCGAGTAAACAAAACTCGCACCCTCTTTGTCGTCGACGTCTTCTTTTTTTCTGCTGGCAATGGCATCCGATATTTCACCTTGAGCCACCAGCTGCACCTCTTCATCAGAAAGACAACAGGAGACTTGTTCGAAGCCCTTGATAAAAGGATGGGCCAGCGTAAGAGAATCTACAAACTCGAGCTTCATGACCAATTGCCGTATCCTTGATTCTACTGTGCCGGACCTGGAAATTGATTTTGTCAACGGCAATGATATTTTCTGGATATAAATAAAATGACCATTTCATGTGCAAATCTGGATTGCCTGACGAGGCAATGACTTGCAGATAATACCGGTATTTGTGGAAGAAATCATGCTTCTCAAATAATTCTGACCAGCTGGCCTTACCAATAATGACTTTGTCTACAATGTCAGCGCCTGGAGACCGATGAATGATCCGTAACAAATTCAGCACCGCCACCGACCTTTCTTGAATTCTTCCGTCATGATCATTTGTGTAGATGCTGTGACGTTGTGTGTCGCACACATGGCAGGATATGCTGGCGTAATAATGGGCATCCGATGAGACCGATCTCCAGGATAGAGCTTAGGATTCCAAACCCGGACCTGCAGAGGTCCATCCTCAATCTGTTTCAATAGTACAGGTTGCGGCCAAGTCCTTATGGGGGATCAACCAGAGATCACTGGGATGGTTAGACGA
The DNA here is from genome assembly GCA_018857265.1 of Termitomyces sp. T32_za158. Taxonomy (NCBI): domain Eukaryota; kingdom Fungi; phylum Basidiomycota; class Agaricomycetes; order Agaricales; family Lyophyllaceae; genus Termitomyces; species Termitomyces sp. T32_za158. Next base: position 6,418 of record JABAJZ010000032.1, on the reverse strand, counting down.
CTGACCATTGGTACATAATGATAAAGAAGCGGCTGACAACGGCTCCTGCTATTGCATTGGGATATAGTTGGCATATTCGTGCAACAAGCATCGCCCATGCCACCCCACCAAGGAAACCGTTGACATTTGAGTAGATTGCTCTCCCTGCATTTGATCATTCTTTGACTGTATTCAATAAACCAAGAGCCCACTGACGAGTCGCCCAAAGCTTGATACAGCGGAGGGAGTCACGGAAGACCTGAACGTTCGGAACGAGGCGCAAAATCTCATCTGTTACACGAGAACCTAATATGGGATCAAAAGGGCAGTCCTCACAACAAAGTGAACCACAAACCATTCAAACTGCGCACACATCGCTCGTCAAGATTTCGAAGAAGATTGTCGTCCGCGAGAGACAGATCATCTGGAATTGACGAGAGTGCCAGGCGTGCCATTAGGAAATCAATGGGGATGCCGGATATTTTAGTTTTGATAATTGGTACATATGCCTCTGGAACGCCCTGAAACACCGGTGTAGTACGAGAAAAGGGCCGTAAACATATCACGCACTGAAACTTCGGTCACACCTTCTGCCTCCCTTAACATCGGTTCAAAAACGTCAAAAAAGTCTTCTCGAGATACATGTTTTGGCACAACACAAAGGGTATCGATATCAGTGCCCGGCCCATGAACACCTAAGCGATAGGATCCGAAAGTGAAGATTTTACCACCCGCAGCTTGAGCCGCAGTTTCCGAGAGACCTCGCGTCAGAGAAACTGTTCGAACAAATTTCTTCACAAGAGATGCAACGCGGCCCAACACGATTTCCCTATGAATTGAAGAGTTGAGGGCCAGTTGATAACAGTGTTATGGGCCAAGGGAAAGGGGAGTCGTTGAGAGAGGCATATCCTTCCTGACTCCGTAGGGCCGACCGAGCCATGCAATATACATAGGAGAAACAGAGACAGGAGCCAGGTCTTGAAGGATCGCGGTCTCATCCGGACGAGAGTCGAAGGTGGCAGCACGGGCCATTGACAACAAAGGCTCACCTTGTCCGTGATTCCGCTTCAGATTCAAAAATATTCTGTGACCTTAGTTCTTCCATTAAAGTAGCTGTTACTTCTTTCTCGCGTTCGCTAGATTCGCCTGTCGAAATGGGCGGGGTAACCCCATAGTAACTGAAGGAAAAGGTTGAGGATATGAAAAGGTTTTCCTCGAGACAGCGAAGCTCACCCTTGCTGACTTGCCATGACTTCCTGGTCCACAAATAAAATGATGACTAGATTGAAACAGCGTGCAACCAGAGACCTCTGGACGAAGTCGTAGACAACAAGGAGATTGTCAATTGGATGATTCTTCAGCTGGTCAGTCACATGACTTGAAATTGCACCATGCGCGTGACCCGAAGCGCCTTTACAAGTCAGACAAAACAAAAATATGGACCAGTCTAATAGTAATGTATTGGATAGAAAAGAGTATACATATGCACAACAATGATCGTCCGTATGGCAGCAAGCTGCGTAGCAGTAAAAAGGATGCATGACAAAGAAAGAGAGCATGGACAGAGGTCCTTTGGGTTCTAGTATGAATCTTGAACAGCAAGTTGCCGTGACTTGACCCGTTTAATCGCCCATTTGCGAATTAACCAGGTTGCAACACCAAGGACAAGTACGCCCAGAATGACACCAATCGCAACACCAGCTTTTGCGCCAGGTGAAAGATCAGGGCCTCCAACCTGTAAAGGTTGGGTGGTGTTGGAAGGATTTACGCCGAACGGCCAAAAGTCTCCACCATTTGGAGGTAGAACACAGGTGAGATCATCGCCGTTCCCGATATTCTGAAAACTCGGTTGCAGGTTCACTTGATCAGTATTACTTGGGTCGACTATGAATGGAGCAGCACCAGGTGGGCTGTCGCTGTCACTACAATTCGGACCGCGAGCTCCAATGAAGGAAGTGTTGCCAATTAGGACGTTGTTCTCGACGGTGAAGTTGACCGCGGATGAAATAGCAATGGCATAGGTGAAGGCACCACTGAACTGATTATTGGTGACGACACCCGAAGAGCTGACGTTGTCACCAAATTTCTGACCAAACCAAGTACTGGGACCGATAGCTATTCCCATCCTATATCACATACAGTGAGTCTAAATTTTGACATACTGTTGGTTAACATGATCTCACTTGATTATCGCTCCTTCAAAGTTATTTCCCAGAGTTTCATCCGGTTTCTCGGTACTTGTCGCAAAACCACCGAGAACAGTATTATTTGTGACAACGGTCCCTGCAAAGTTACCTTTGTAAGGATCGTAATCTACCATGTTAATACCTCCAAGAAGTGTATGCTAGAAAGTGTGAAGAGATGAAGCGGTTGATACAAAGGATTCTGTGTCAGACTCACATTCAACACCCATATCGTATTGTTGTACACCTGAGTTCCTGGGGAACCGAAAATCACGATACCGCCATCTGTCGCACCCTGGATCATGTTATTTCTCACGATGCTATTCATACAACCCATACTGATCCCATCGGCCCATTCTTGAAATGCGTCCGAGCCACATGGACCGATGTCGTTATTCTGGACCAGTGAGTTGTTACAGTTCAGGCTTCCTTCAGCGATATGGAGACATGACCAGCCCCTCGGATCATAAGAATGCACGAACTCCACGAGATGGTCGAAGTTATTTTCTCCTCCCATTTCAATATTGGCTCCCCCGTTGACAGGCGGTGCACCTCTTCGTGCTCCGTCGATCTATATATACAGACAAGAGTATCAGACTCAAGAACTTTCAAGTGGAAGTGGTGCTAACCTGTACATTACGGAGTTTCAGACCTGAGCAAGATATGCATGTACCGTCCACGGCAGTCGTGTGTCCAGTTCCATCGTCATTAATTGTACCATTCACAACAATCAACGCTCGCTCATCGCCGGTTGGATATCCCAATGTACTTATTTCTTGGTTGGCAGCTCCGAAAGCCAGTGGGGCTTGAATGAGGTAGGTTTGCTTAGGACATAACTTTAGGGTGTATCCAGGACCAGAGTCTTGTAAAAGGGCGTTAAGACGGTCTGTGACTGTATCAGCCGGCTCAGCCGGTTCACAATCATCGTTGCGTCTTGCGACATTGCTCAGGGTTTTGGCCAATTAACGAGTGTTAAGTTCTCATGTACGCACCTTTGTACAGGAGGAATGTCAAGAAAAGCTCGGACGACTCTATCTCCCTTCATTTAAGAGTGGCACAGAGAACTTCGTTCTTGTTTGAGGTCAGTCTAAGTTAAAGAGAAAAGAGAGGGGAGAGCATTGTTAAGTGAGCCCGCAGCACTGCTGGCAGGTCAACGCCAAGGCACGAATAAATTCAAACGTCGTGCCACGAAGCTGCTGAACAACACCCATAAATAGGAATTCTCATTCTTAGAAACTCCTCTCACATACGGTATGCTTGCGATCGAAGGACGGGCAAAGGGAGAAATATACAAAGCTTAACTGATCACCGTTCTCCGTTGAAAGATCGTGGCGCAAGTCAGTAAACTGAAGCAAACGTGTAAGTCTATCATTATCAATGAAACATATACATACTCAGAGATAAGATTTAAAGCTGAAAGCTTGATATTGAAGCGTTCTATGCAACTAGATATATTTATCGAGCATTTCATTTGATCAGACGTAATTTGCTGAACGATCCACCAACAAGGGTTCTTTGCGAGATGTAAGAACGTGTCAGAGAAACAAAGAGAAAGTATATGAAAGGTAAGAAGAAACGAGAATTTATTAGAAAAGAGACAGGGAATGCGAAGGTGCTCGGCTCTATAAGTCTGTTACTGTCTCAGTAGATTTACCGGCGAGGCAGAACAGATCCGAGGAAAGTGATCGAAAATTGATGTGACATTTGGACGAGCTCATTGTCTCTGCCATGACGGCTGCCCCAAGCACGCTGCACAGCTCACATACCCACCATGCAAGCCTTTCCGAATTTTCCAACATGTCTGTAATGTCAGTTCGCGCAACTTCGCTCGATGTCTGCGAATTTGTCTATGGAGAGAATATGTCCTCGATGGAGTTGACTGAATGTTTCTACGAATCCAATGCCAGTGAGTATTTCCTAAACCCATTTCTCGCTGTTTCCTCTAGCTAATGTTCTATGCAGTGTAAGTTCAAAACCTTAATTGTTACACATCATTCAATCTGGTGTCTTGTAGCTACGAGAACCCATTCTTGACGGCCACCTCACGATCTGTCATTGCTGACATCCACCGGCTCTCTCGCCAACTAAGCTCAATCGACATTCCTCATCCCCTTGCCATGTTCTGTACCCTGTTCCATATAAAAATCCCCGAAAGTAGCAGGAAGAATAACGTCCTCTTCCGAGGCGTTCGAGTCTGGACCGAAATGGGAGATATCTGCGAGAGTGAAGGTTTCGGTGAGTGAAGGACAGGAACATGTGATCAACTATCGTTAACGTCTATGTAGATGGACACAGGAAAACAATAGTAGAGCATACCCTCAATATCCTACTTCTCCCAGGGATCCACTGTGAAGAAAACAGGCCACAGGGATCCACTGATTCTTTGGTTTCGGTCTCCGGTTCCCCACTGTCCGTGCAACACTACCCAGCTTCTCCTTCACTTCGTGTCCCCGGCACATCGCTCTCCGTGCCATCCCCCTTACACTTCCAGCTCCATGTAGTTTCCCGCCTTTCCTTTAACGAACAAGGCCGGGTGACCCACCACCGAGATTTCTGGGATGTCAAGGATGTCATTGGTCTTGTGCCAGGTGTCTCCTTGGCCCAGTGGATTGGTACTCGACTTGCTGCGTTTGGCATATCCTACTTTGCTAAATTTTGGAATCGAAAAAAGGTGCACACTTTGGAGCAGGCCGTAATGGCCGTAATGGCCAAAGCGGGGGATCTTAACAAGACCGCCGCGGACCCATGCTCGAAGAATGCACTTGGTTTGAATGGGGTTTATCTGCGTCCGGCATCTTGACTTCACTAGTGACAGCGCGCCTCATACATACTACCTTCGCTTTGCATGGTGCATCGCGTGATTGTTTTAGGCTTCTTGGGCGAGGACAGACTTGTCCCCGCATGGATTTGTTGCCCAATCAGGCACGAAGTTCTCATGCAGTGTAGTTCCATCAGTCCCACAAAGCGTCACTTGTAGTCACGACTACCTATGACTAGATCTGAGAGATCTTGACAGCCCGAGAGCTTCTGGGAATCCATATTACATTCGCGATCGAAGTCTGAGGGATGCTGTGCAGGGGAGAGTGCTTGGACGAAAGGAGCTGTCCCAGGTCTAAGACGCTCCAGGATAGGCGAAATGTAGAGCAACTATGTGGAAAACAGCTGATAGAGTCTCGGAATAATGACATCCTTGCAGTCAGAACGGACATGACCTAGTATGGGTTCATTAATACCTGGTGTGAATCTATTGTTAACGAATCAATGTCGAGAGACGTCGAAACCATATACCGGAGTCATTATTCAACAGGTTCAGCTCAGTTCCTGGGCAAGTTTGCATGGTTTCGATGGTCCATTCGGTCTGAATGTTGAATTTCTCACTTGCGTGGAGGTTTCTTGTAGCCGTCGAGAGGTCGGATCTCATCTCGGTTAACCCAGATTCGAGTTCCTTTTTGGCCAGGAATCAAGCACCTTCCACACTTCTTCAGTCGGTGCCTTGGGGAAGCTGGTTCGCAGAAACGAGATACCATCAACGGGGCCTCGTTGTTCCCTTCTGCTGTTCCTTTGACCTAATTAGGATTCAAAGCAGTATTTTATCTCTGAAAATGCTCAACGCCACAACTCGCGAATTGCAATAATTATTGAAGTGAAACTTGTCACCTTTGGGTCCGGGGTTAAGGCGTGCTCGACCTCTATTTGACCCATTCGACCACAAGGGTCCGAGTTTGATGACCACGAAAAACATGATACCGCCGGTTTCGGCACGGGACAGGCCACATGAGTTCCTCCTTTTGCCTCTCAGCTCTCCTTATGGTTGCAACCCAGCGGAGATGCTTTGCACGGAGAGTGTCCAAAGTTAAAAGAGGGAACTTCAACGTAGCTTCTCCGCGCTCAAGGGAAGCATCTCCATGACACAAGAGACGGCGGACCATCTGAAGATCTACCAAGGCCAATTCTCCTCGACCTTCGGGTTCTCACTGACGACTCCCCGAGGAAGCCCATTGCATAAGTATATACAAACTCCAAAGCACAAAACCCGCAATTCCCGCGTTCGGACATTGCCAGCATGGCCCATTGTGAACGTGTGAAGCATTGTCGCCGGGCTCTTCGCCGAGCGCTGTCCAGCCACTCCACGATGTACTCCTCCTGTCCATCTCAACTAACGTACTTACAGAGTGAAAGCTACAGTCGCGGACAACCAAACACGACAATACTTGGTCGTACCTTTATGGAGAGATGGCACATCGTTAGACTGCCTC
>JABAJZ010000031.1:0-49729 GCA_018857265.1 Termitomyces sp. T32_za158 | reverse complement strand
GCGGATTGATACTCAAGGGACGATCAAAGATCTTCGTGCGCGGGGTGTTCTTGAGAACATCAAGCATGACTCAGCAGTTTCAGCAGCAGAGGCGGAAGCGGAGGTGAAGGAGCAGGAGGCACTTGCGGGGACGCCACAGGAGGATGAGGAGATCCGGGAACTGGGGGAAGGCAACGGAGAAGAGAACGGGGATGGGAGAGGGGACGGGGAGACTAAGAAAGACAAAAAGAAACCGAGGAAGTTGGTCAAGGATGAACACAGAGAGGTTGGAGGTGTCAAATGGGCAATCTATAAGAGTTACTTGAAAGCATCGTACGTTGTTTCTTCTCATTCTCGAGTGTTGTGCTGATAGCCGAGTAAGGTCGTATTGGATCTGGGTGTTCCTTGCGGTCTTGGTTGTGATCAGTCAACTTTTGGGGGTTGGTGAGAAAGTTTGGATTATGGTAATATCTGTTGATCCTTCCGCTGTCGCTGTAAGCTAACGACAAGCTCGAAAACCCTAGATCTGGGGCGAAGCCTACAAAAACGACAACCCCTCTTTTCTGTACACTTTCACCTCCTTCACCACAAAGGACTCGCATGACCTCCATGTAGACGGATACCACCCCTCTCACTTCCGCACCACCTCAAGCACTCTTAGCATCCCAAACATACCAAGCATCCTGACTCTCTTCATCAAAGAAAACGGGCGCTTTGGGATCGATTGGCCGCGAGCACTCGCACACCCATTCTTCTATATTGGGATATATGCGGGGATAGGGTTGTTGAATGTATTAGTGGGCGTGGCATCGATGGTTGCACAGTATACGGGTGCGTTGAGAGCGAGTAGGATTTTGTTCAAGAGGTTGTTAGAGACGGTTGTTAGAGCTACGTTTAGGTTTCATGATACGACGCCGCAAGGTATGTGATCTGACTCTGTGTATGTCGACTGGGCTGATGGAGATTTGCAGGGCGGTTGTTAAATCGATTTGGAAAGGTGAATTGCAGAAGAGCTAGAAAAGAAAGGCGATTACGCTGACGTTGATGATAGGATATTGAGACGATTGATTCGTCCCTCGCCGGTTCATTACAGGCAGTCAACACTTCCCTAGCAAATTTCTTTGCATCTATCATTCTCGTTGCGTAAGTCTCCCTTTCTCTTTCTCCCGCTCAGGCTAATTATTCCTTCCCGCAACAGCACGGTCTTCCCATGGTTCCTCGTCCCTGCCATCTTTTTGGGCTTCGCATATCGCGAACTCTCAATTGGTTATCTCAACACAGGCCGCGACCTCCGCCGCATGGAATCCAACTCTCGCTCGCCCATATTTTCGGACTTTGGTGAGCTCCTGGAGGGTATTGTAACTGTTCGTGCGTTTTCGGCAGAAAGAAGGTTCCTAGATAATCTGCATAAAAAGATAGATTTGACGACGAAGGTAAGTTCCTGTGTGGGATTTTGGAAAGGAAGATGTGATGAGCTGATTCGTCTGCGTGGTGGCATGTAGATGTGGTATTCATTCTGGATGACGAATCGCTGGTTGTTGTTAAATTTCGATGCGCTTGGGGCATTGGCAGTCTTGATTACTATGTTGTTCTCGATCTCGACATTGGCTGATGGTGCGGGATTGGCGGGTATTTGTATTACGAGTGCGATGGCTTTCACGACGTCCGGTAAGTATCTTGTATCACAAAAATCCTGATTTAGATGCTGATGGTCCGCTCTAGTCTATTGGGCTTGCCGCTTCTGGACCGGTAGGTCTTTAGTCATGCTGACGAGTAGCTGTGCCTTCTAATTCTTCGATGTTTGATGTGAATCAGCATTAGAGTTGGATCTCAAGTAAGTTTCTCGCGTCTATCACGTCTCCAATCTCATGTAATCACTGTAGTTCTGTTGAGCGCGTCGTCGAATAGCAAGTCCAGCTCACTCTGTGTACTCTCTCTGTCTAATTCCGATTTCAGCCTTGACCTGCCGCAGGAACCGTCTGCCATCGTTGAGTCGAGCAGACCCCCTGCTTATTGGCCATCGAGCTCCAATAATGATTCCCTTGTTGTCGTTGAGGATCTCGAGATCAAGTATGCACCAGACCTACCTGCCGTTCTCCAGAACGTGTCATTCACCTTGAAAGCTGGTGAACGTGTAGGTCTCTTGGGACGAACAGGTAAGCATCTTCTCAACCAATCTGATAAGTAAAACTATTCTTACTTATCTTTCCTTCTAGGAAGTGGCAAGTCGACCTTGGCAATGAGCATTCTGCGCTTCGTACGTTGTATCCTTGAGGATGTATATGTTTGACTCAGCGTTCTTGCCAGGTGGACCCAACTTGTGGTCGTATCTTGATCGATGGAATCGATATATCTACTATCGGCATCCATGATCTAAGGTCGCGATTAGTGAGTCTTATTTTCAATCACTTCATTTTCTCTCGCTGACATATATATTCAGACTTTTATTCCCCAAGTGAGTTATAGATTGGCTCTTTACCGATCGATTTTTATTGTCCCTTCATTAGGACGCGACTCTATTTTCCGGCACTCTTAGGGAGAACCTCGATCCATTTAATGAGCACACTGATGCCGAGTGTTTGGACGTGCTCCAGCGCTGCCATATGATCAGCAGCCCTTCTGCCTCACGATCAACATCTCACGCTACCTCTCCAAGCACATCTCGTCCCCCCTCCATTGAAGGAGTCGAACGCGAAGATTCGGCAGAATCCATTTCAACCTCAGCAACGGACGTCGAAACGAAGACGACTATTTCCTTGGAGACACAAGTGTCCGCCGGCGGTAACAATTTTTCGCAGGGCCAACGGCAGCTAATCGCTATGGCTCGAGCTCTTCTCCGTCGAAGCTCCATTATTGTGCTAGACGAAGCTACCAGCAGTATTGACTTTGCTACTGACGCGAAAATACAAACGACTATCCGGGAAGAATTTACGTCTTCCCTGCTCTTGACTAGTTCGTATCCTGTTGATTACATGCAATAGCTAACGCAGATGCATCTCCGTAGTTGCCCATCGCTTGCGTACTGTTATTGACTATGATCGCCTCATCGTCCTTGATAGAGGACAGGTGTGTTATGTCATACTGACTGACTTTCCGATCTCATGCTTGGGTTTAGATCGTGGAATTTGATACCCCGTGGAAGTTGCTGCAGAAGGAAGGAGGAATTTTCAGAAGTATGTGTTTGAAGAGTGGGTCTTTTGGGGATCTTGAAGCTGCGGCTAAAGGCAAAGCTGAGCATGATAACCTGCTCTGAAGAGAGCAACCATTTAGAAGTCGATAATTTCTATGGATCCTACAATTCGACGGATTCTTGCTACATAGTTCTTGATCTACGTTCTGCAAATAGTGAATGCAATCTTTGATGGACAGCTTCTGCAATGTTAACCCTTTAACCCTCGAATGTCCCGTGCTACAAGAACAGGAGCAAGGAAATTTATCGCATTTGTCAGGTTCGATTTTCTAATGGTACATAGTCCATGTCGAGACTTGCATTGAAGGAAGATTATATATTACTGGAGATTGAATATTTCTTATTTTCTCATTTTGCGATCACCAGGATCCAGCACGGGCACTAAAGTCAGAGTAATTGAAGACCTTCTTGCAATGTTGCATTTTCGCCAACTCCAAGCTGCACCATGTCTCATAAATTTCATGGAAATCATGTGTACTTCTGCCAGACCGACACAGAGTGAAGATGATATTTTCAGACAAGGATCAGAGATTGAGGATGGTGTCACACACAAGTTTACATCTATCCACAATCAAATGGTCAACCAACGCCTATACAAGGCTTCGGCGAGGGGAGGAGCACCAGTCAGAACGTAGATAAGCGAGAGATTATAGGCTGCTTCTCTGGCAAAATGATCCTCCTGTGCTCAATCGCACTCAGCGATGTATTGTGGGAAAACACATAAAGACTTACATCAGGCCTGGCCTTCTCCGCCAGTTCCAGTACACGTTCGTAGTGCGTCACGGCATGTGAATATAACCCTGACCCCCTGATAAACCTCGTGAGGTACCGTTGAATTTTGTAAACGCACCAAGCTGATGAAAGGCCCTGCCAAAATTGTACTCCACTTCTCCCAAACTTTGAGAATTCTGACCACGCAACTTGCGGTACTGTGTCAAAAATGCCATTGCCTATATCACAAGATTAGGTTACAGTACGTCGAAATGACACCGTGATCTTTACCTGCGTGATCAGATGGTGACGATTGTCCGATTGGCGCTGCATTGCACGTCCAATGGAGGCAATAGCTAACGACAAGCAAATCATTGGATCTTCTGGACAATAGTCATACGCATGCAAGAGGTAAACTACAGCCCGACGTCAGACGCCAACTTGTTCAAAAGACGTACATGAGGATGCGTATGGACTCACATATAGCACTCTGATAACTCTTCGCGGCAATGCAGATTTGCCCATAGATAGCTACAATAATCGGGTTGTGCTTCGTAGGTATCTCCAATACCTTGGTGTCCTTGTCCGCAGGGGCTAGTTCTGCGTCGTCCGCGTCATCATCACCGCCATCCCCCGGGTCTGACTTGACGGTACCAGTCGCAGCATAACGCTTATTGAGAGAATTCCATCTTAAAACTTCGGGAGTCCGGACGGCCACGTCTGCGAGCTTCATCTCGCGGAACATATGTTTCTGTAAGGTTGAAGTGATGAAAGCATCCGTGGGCCGCAGGCCGCTCGAAAGAGCAGCGAGCAGGATTCGTTGAGGTTCATTATTGAATTGATAAACAGTGATGAGCTTTCGTGCCTGTTCAACTACTATGTTGGGGTGCTTAGCAGTAATAGCACAAGCTGTAACGCGATATGAAGTCATGAGGACGTCTCGCTTGATAATCTCATACCGATCAGAGCTATCCGGATAGTGTCTTGCCGTTGGCGCGCTTGATACGCATTTGAAACAAGGATATGACGAAGGATTTCATCGGCAGCTTCATACTGGCCACGCCTTGTGAGCAAGAAACAGTACTAGGGCCGGTACCAAATCACACTTCGCAGATGCTGAAGAGGGAACCATACATACCTGCATTATCACGCGCAACCACTCACTAAACGAAACACCCCGGAAAATATCTACTGCTCGATCTTTCGCAGACTTTTTTGATAAAGTATCCTGTTCTATATTGCGGATTTAATGGTACAGAGGAAAGTCGCACAAAAACAAAGTTACCGAGATCAAGATTCAACCGCGAAGCCATGCGGTCCTCGTCCATCTCGTTCTGATTATTTTGCCTAGGCCGCGAGCGCGGAAACATGCCGCGGAACGGATTCGTCTAAAAAGTACCCTTGTTAGCACCAATCAAAAGCACCTGGTCAGACTAAAAAGAAGTAATATCACCCGTGACGTCAAGAAAAGATTTCGCGTCTCCCTGAACGTTTCAACAAGCTTCTCTGCCTCGATGAGCCACAACTTTATCGCCTCCTCGTCGTCCGCAAGCATACCCGCCCATTGTTCCTTCACAACTCTGTACCCCCTAAGCACCTCCTTTTCCTTCTCCGCCTCTAGCTCCCGCAGCTGCGCATTGGTGAGTCGGCCAGGCGCCTTTGTACCCTTGGCCTTGGCGGCCTTCTCTTCGAAAAGGGAGGTGGAAGCGCCGCTTTCGGTAGGTTGTGAGGCGCCGCTTTCTTTCGGACGTTTCTTGCGCGAGTCGATGACTAGGATGTGATTGAGACGGTGATTGTTGAAATTAAAATAGTAAATCCACCTTCATATACGAGTTCGAGCGCTTTTTTAGGCTCGTTCATGAGTTCGTAGATTTCTGCTAGCTTCATCTTGGCTTCGTTGTGAGTGGGATCTGCGATCCGGACTGCAAGCTATGTCATTAAACGAAGTAGAAAATTGAGCAACGGAGGATACCTTGTTCATACACCTCTGCGGCATCCTTGAGCTCATCCAGCATGCGAAGGCATGCAGCGGTTTGAAGTAGAATATATAAACTACTTGTCTGCACCAAATTCAGGGTCAAGAATGTTGAGAGAGAAGAGTAACGTACAGCGGCATCAGATCCAAGAATTTCGTATATCGGCCGCGCATCAGCATACAGCTCGCGTTCAAAATAAGCGTCAGCGATCTCAGCATAGAGAGGTGCGTAGTCTAGCACGTCCTGTGACAACACTGCATTGGCATGTAGCTAGACTGGGTCAGAGAGAGGTCCGAGCAACGAGTGTTATTCTACCTTTCCTTCTTCTATCTCCCCCATCCTAATTCGAGCCACCGCAAGTCGGTGCCGAGCGTTGATATCCAGAGGAAACTTTCCCGGTGCAACGCTTCCATCTTCACCGACGCCTCCACGCAGTGGCATCTCAGGAAGATCATACTCTCGATCATCATCGCATGCATCCCAGTACATTTGGTCCGCCCGGCCTTGCAGCCACCGACAGCCCTTTCTAATGACATCAATGGCATTTTCATACTCCCCAAGGGTATTGAAAAGATCCGCCATGACAAGCAACTCCATGAGCCCGAACCCGCCGCCAGGGATCTCTGTGCCGGAGGTCATATCCATACCGCGACCGGATGGGTAAGTTTTCTGATAATGACCAAATGCTTGCATGAAAAGACCGGCACAGGTAGAGAGTTCGGAGAGCTCGATGAGGACGGGACGCAATTCGGACAGCACAGTCAGGTCATGCGGGAACCGCTTGAGGATAGCGAAGAAGGCGTTACGCGCTGTCTTCAAATCGCCTATCTCTTTCGCAAGAGATGCACGGTCCCAAAGCGCGTCGACGTTGGTGGGGTCAAGGCTGTAGACTTTGCGGTAGCAGTACAAGGCCTGTTGGTTGTAGCCTTGCTCTCTAGATTGGCTGGCAAGCCGATCCCACTCGTCCGCATCGTGTCTCAGATGAGCAGCCATAATCCTAAGTTGGAGCGCCTTTTGAGGCTGTTCCATGTCCGCGTAACATTGTGCTAGTACAGACCATGCGGCTACGGCTCGCGGTTCGATGCGAATGACTTCCTGCATGATTCCAATGGCCTCCGGGAGGTTACTGTCGACATATGCTTGGTTGCCGTCGCCAATGAGGGAGCGAACCTGTTGGGACAGAGCTGGTCCCACTTGCCGGCCTTTCTGGACTTTAAATGAGCAAGCTTCATTACGCGCCTTCAAACTCACCCCTTTCTTCCTCCTGCGACCAACTCCGGATGCTTCACGTAGATCGTCGAGAAATTCGGCATCTTTTTCTTCGATGTTGAAGTCCCAGTCTTTTGTAAGTCCAGCACTTGTAGAAGGACCATCCTTTGATCTGATACTATTGACGAGTCGGCTAGAGGAAAGTGAGATTATAAACTTTATAAAACTGATTCGTGCTTACTCGAAATCACCTTCAATCTCTTCTTCGGCAGCACCATCCCTACCATCCGCATGACCTTCTTCTACGTCGCTCTCGTCCTCTTCGGAATCGTCGGTATCATCTTCGCCCGAACTTCCCTCTGGATAACCTTGATCATCCGAGCCTGAGTAAACCGTGAGCAATGAACAAAGAGGATTAACAACACCCCGCACCAAACTCTTCTTCCTCTTCCATGGCCATGAGCTCATCATCTGAGCCAAACGACGCAAGTCCAGGCATTTTGAATGTGCGATATGTTGCCTGCTTACATTCAGCCAAACGCGTCGTCAGTGTCGAGAATAAAACCCTAACCCGGGCTTCGGGCTAAGTTTCCTCAAAACTAGTAGCACAAACTTCCTCAATCGACATCACCATGGCCTCTTAGGTACTTATACAAACATATTATGGACATACACTTGGTTTTATGGGGCCATAACTATGAAAGCAATTGATATGGACTCAGTGAATTATGTAGACAGTCGAATGCATTTGGCGGAATATCATCGGTAGATCATGTCTTTTTATGTATGGAGTATTTATCCATTCTCATGCTCGCCTATCATTATCATATTTGACGAGATTGTCAAAATGAGTTTGAGTGTTTTCTTGTCCGCATGAAACTCTGATATCTCATGACGAATGGGCACTTGTTCTTGCTTGACACAACAACCAACAACGGCTGTCTGATGTCTAACATTGGTGACATTAGACTTCATGAGGAAACAGGAAGGAAGCACAGAACTAAATAGGCAGAAGGGAGGTCAAAGTCAGAAAAGCAATGAGCAGGACTCTTCAGTGAAGTTGGGGTTGGTGCGGTCGGTGATGGTAAAGGTTCAACGTTCAACGTTCAAATCTCAGATCTCAGATCTCTTCAGTTAAGATATCGAATTCGATCAACCTGTGTTCCAAAATTTGCTTGATGTGTGATATAAAAGCTCTATATTGCCTCAGTACTTTTTATGTTTAACTATGCTGAATGTGACCCCCCAAAGTCTACACCACAGTTCGTTCGAAATGCTAAGTCCTCGGCAATACCCGACAGGCTGCTGCTATAGTAAATGAAACTCAGCTGGCCGCGCCCCGGCCATGTCGTCAGAATTTTTTGCCGGAATTTCACGTTCTATCTACAGGGGTCCCATGACGTTCACTGCCAATCTAACCAAAATTGCTGACGACTGATAGTGACGGTGATTCCGGCACGGTCGCCCTCAAAAACTTGCTGACGACTCAGTGAGCTATTCTATCTCACCACCCGGACCCAGTCACACTTATTCAACAGTTTGAAATGATGGGTCTCACCCCAGGCATCACCTTCATCCTCTATCAAAGCTGTCGCCTTGCTCTACCCTCTGCGATCTTTGGATTCACTCTCAAGGTCTTGAGCGATCGTGGTGCATTTGGAGGTAATATTATCCCAACATGGCTAGCAGTCCTAGGATCGCTATCCTTCTTGCCGATTATTACTGCTATCAGGATCATAGTCAAGAGTTTCGATGATAGACGTCAAGCAGCCAAGCTTGGAGCTCGTCTCGCCCGCAGGATTGATGGAAAATCTATCGGGAATGTTGACCTCCTGGCCACCTTGCGTCGCCTCTGGGATACTGGCTACATCGGTACGCGTTTATCCCTCTCGAAGCGTACAAGGGTATGAAAACTTTACAGCTGATGGTTTGATCGATTATGTTGGCCACGGAGATCCTGTGGTCAACTTGCGTATATTGTGGTCAGATATGATCATCACAGTTTGGCCTGAGCACATCAAGGCGATCCTCGCAACAGACTTTCCCAACTATGAGAAAGGTTTTTTTCCCCAGCTATCAAGGTCTCTCATCCCAGCTCATTACTTGAGCAGGGAAACGATTCCAGTATTCGATGTTCTCTGTCCTTGGCTCTGGGGTTTTCAATTCTGACGGTGACATGTGGAAGTATGTGTCTTTCCTCCTCGCGATGAATACATATCAAGAACTTTTGAAGATTCCATAGGTCTATGACCCGTCCCTTTTTCACCCGCGATCGAATTAGTGATTTCGACCTCTTCGACCGTCACGCAACCGCTGCATTTACCTTGATCAAGGATCGTATGCGCAGCGGACACGCAATCGACTTTCAGGTCCGTCAGCTAACTCACGAGTTCATCTAACTCTCAATTCCTAGTCTGACAGGACTTGATGTCTCGTTTCACCCTGGATTCCGCAACCGAATTTCTCTTCGGGCACTGTGTTCACAGCCTCAATGCCGGTATCCCTTACCCACATAATGCGACTTACGTCCCACCGAACTCCGCCACGCCCCACGCAAAACGCGCCAACGAGTTCGCAACGGCTTTCGCACAGGCTCAGGAGGTCATCTCGAGCCGCGAGCGGTATGGATGGATATGGCCCCTTACGGAAATCTTCGAGGATAAAACGAAGAAGCCGATGGAGATCGTTAGAGCCTACTTGGACCCGATTATCCAAGATGCCATTGCTAAGAACAACGTTGCTTCCAAGAGCGAGTTAAAGGAGAAGTCTGAGTCACACGTAGAGGAAGGAGATACATTGATTGGCCATCTCGTCAATATGTCATCCGGTGAGTAAATATCATACTACGCCGAGCAAAAAAATTGATTATGATGGTGCAACGTAGATCCTGTCGTTTTGAGAGACGAGACGTGAGCTAGTCCGATTCCTTTCAAGTCCAGCGTTGACTACTTCACCATCTACAGCCTGAATATCATGATTGCAGGGCGGGATACGACCGCTGCCACCCTTACGTTCGTCATCTATCTCTTGGCCATGCATCCCGCCGTCTACACCCGTCTTCGCGAAGAAGTTCTTGCCAAGGTCGGTCCAACTCGACGCCCTGATTATGATGATATTCGGGATATGAAGTTCCTCCGGGCCGTCATTAATGGTGCGCCGGTGCGCCGCCCTTGCATTTTCATAATCTAGTATTCATTATCACGTTCGCTCCAGAAACGCTGAGACTCTTTCCAATCGTGTAAGTCTCCTTATCTAGACTTTGATACCCTTGCTCATGCCTGGATTTCAATTCAAGTCCTTTCAACACTCGGTGAATCAAATTGTAACATCCCAGAAATATCCCTGTCGTTAACAACCAACAACAGCGAAAATCAACATGCAACCACTTGGCCGTCGCCCGACCCCACCCAGAAGCCCATCTACATACCCGCTGGAACCAAGTGTGTACACATCAACTGACAAAATTTCAAGAATAAAAACTCTGATTATTCATACCATAGGGTCCCCTACTCAGTCTTCGTCATGCACCGACGCAAAGACCTGTGGGGCCCGGATGGTACGTATCTATTCATGCTGATCCTAGTCAGAGACTGAGGTCGTGGACCAAATAACAGCGGAGGAGTTCGACCCTGATCGTTTCCTCGACGACAGGCTCAAGAAGTATCTCATCAAGAACTCCTTCATTTTCCTTCCTTTCAATGCCGGGCCGCGCATCTGCCTCGGCCAACAGGTCCCGCTGTTATCCTTTCTCACAACACTCCTGATCTCACCTTTGTCCTAGTTTGCGTATAACGAAATGTCGTTCATGCTCATACGGTTCATGCAACAATTTACTGGCGTCACGCTCGATGAGGCCGCTGCCCCGCCCCATGCAAAGCCTCCACCACATTGGAAGGGCGGCGTTGGTCGTAAGACGATCGAGAGGGTATATCCCAAGTCGCATCTGACCATGTATGCGCAAGTAAGTGACCGCATGTACTGGTCTGACGTCATGTATGGCTGATTGGATGTGTATAGGGCGGATTGTGGGTTAGGATGACAGAGGTTGAACCCAACGCATGAAATTTGTTCCAGTGTTGATAATTTATTTGTGTTGTACATCGAATTGTATATCTATGTACATGTAACCTTCTTTGACCGGAATCAATCTCTCCATGTCGTTTCATCAGCTTGTATTAGCCTTGGATGACGTCTTTCATGTAAACCAATCTGAACCAAGATTTTTATCTCAAATTACAGTCGACCCATTGGAAGTGTCGGTTCCGATCTCTGCACAGTGACATAATGAGCGAAAGACTCCGGATCAATAGAAACATTGATCAGAAGGTGAACTCGACAAACAACGAGCATGGTGATAGTGGCACTTCACTGGTGCATAAAGATAAAAATCAATTTCAAAATCGTAAAACATGTCTAGACATAATTTGGAAGAATTGAAGTCATAAGGAGGCATCAATAATATACAGGCGTCACTTGTAGGCGCCGAGCATTTTCATGGTTAGTGAGTCGCAAGTATTGAAAAATGGTAAGGTTCAAACAGTCGAAGTGTTATAGCCAGATGAAACTGGACCGGAGCTGTCAACGCCTCGAGTCTCGGGATTGCCGGTATAACCACCGGTCCCAGTACCGTAATTTTGAGTCCCAGCGCCCGTCCCATAATTAGTTCCAGTACCTGTATTCGTCCCATAATTCGTTCCAGTACCGCTGGCGCCCGTGCCATATGCTCCGGCGCCAGTGCTTCCTTTAGTATCGTCGTACCCTGTATGAGAACCGTGATGACCCGCGGATCCAGCAGCAAGAGCTCCAGTACCGCTTGCGGCGGCAGCGGTCCCAGCGCCATGGTTTGCGTGATGTTTCTCATGGTCGTGGGCTCCATACGCGGCACCGGCAGCTCCGACACCGGCAGCTTCAGCTCCGCGTCGGTGTCTGCGACTGTCATGATCATAAGCATCGCGACCGTGTTTGTGGAAATGGAAGAGCGCCGCGAGCGCCGCAAGAAGAAGGAAGAGTGTGATGATCCAGCTCATCCAGCTGAAGGCCATGATAGCTGAAACAATACGGCATTGACTAAAGAAGCCTCTGCAGTAGCTAACGCGCCGATATTTATGCTGAAACGTTGGAGTTAGTGTGAAAAACCTCGAAATAAATTAAAAATATACCGTGAAAATTGCAGATCCAACCAAATACAAGATAAAGAGAGAAAGAATACCCAGTAATTCTGTCAGGAAATGTGGGAGACCGAAACCGCGGCGCGAGCAGAGGCACCCCATTCTACCAAAGTATATGAGACATAAATTTTCTGGGACATGGAAATGTCGCAGCACATACAAAGGTAAGGAGAAGAGGATGGCGAGGACGCTCGTTGAGAGCAGCTCGACTGTAGTCGGTTCTAAGGCATTTTCAGCGCCAAGTGGTAAATGAGCGTTTCAGAGAAGCACACACCATAATATCCAGTGCGACCTCTCGAAATTGTATCGGGTCTCCCCAAACTTTCCGTGTGATGAACTCTCGAAGCGGTCAGACCCAGGAGAATAATGGAGAAAATGAGCTAAAAAGTGATGAATTTTCGAGAAGATTTTTCTAACGAAGCTCGTGCTCACTAGGGCGCTGTAGAGTCCTGCACGAAGGGGACCGTGGAACGACATGATTATTGATTTTGGGTCTCAAACAAAAGCTTATAAGGACTCTGTTATCTATGACGTCGTTCAATGGTCAGCAGTTTCTTGATTTTGAGGTCACGAGAGCAATTGGAGCAATGAATGTCTGAGGAGATCGGTATCAACATGGGTGGTCGTAGTTTTATGGCAGAACTTGCTCATTGTCCAAACAATCCTTTCCTTCGTCCCAAAAGCGGGCTTCCAGCGAAAAAACCATCACTAAATGTCAACTTCCCTTCCTCTTAAAACTGTAACTGAAGCTAGATTCGCCCTTGTGCCACAACGTGACGACTGAAACAGCCGATGACGCGGAAAGGATGAATAAGGAGTGCGGAAAGGGGGACAATGTCAGACAGTTTTGATGCAAAGTACTTGTTGAATAATGAAAAGGCTGACTTGGTGCGAGGGCTATTGTCAGTACTGCATGACCATCAGTAACAGGCTCATGTGGAGATTTTGTGAACGAAATGAGCGAAGTCTCACGCCACATATACCACGAAAGACAATCAAGACCATTTGGATTGCCATATCTTAATGATGTGTTAGTCCGGAAGATCGTATTCCTTCTGAGTTTGATTGTGAACTGAATGTCAGTGAGAAGGAGTACTCTTATCAGAGATGAAAACGAGAAGGATCAACTTGTTGTAATTGTGTTGTAGTAAAGGATTTACGTTAGACCTTTTACATCATGCTCCCATGCGACCGAGCGCGTGTAAGCCAATTTTAAGAAGACACTCTTTCTTTAGCTCGTCGGTGAGCGCTAAACGGTCTGGCAGTAAACGTCCCAACGTTGTTGAATGTTGGAATATCGCTAACTATCGATCCGTTGTCAACCGATCGGCGCATTCGGCACACACCAACAAACACGGCAACAGCATTTGTTCAGAAAACAGGCCCCATCCGCGTGTTCTCCTCGCGCGCATTTACTTGTTCGACTCCTCTGTCTCATCCTTTATTAAGTCGTACATTCCTTTCTTGCAGCCTACACTTTCTATCTTTCATACTTGTATCATGGCTTTTGACCTATGGCCCGTACGCATCGGCCTGTACGCCGCCCTGGTACGTTCCTGTCAAAAGATGTCACCGCTGCCGAATACCGGTTTTACTAAGGCTTCGGGTCACAGGGCTTCTTTTCTTTCATCCTCTTCTGCCTTACGGCAGCACGACTGAATTACACCACAAATTTACCTGCAGGCGACCCTCTCAATGGAGGCAGGAGTTTTCATGGCGAGCTTATGTATTCGTTTGGCTGAGACCGCCGGATTAATTTGAATACAGACCCAATTGTTGCGGAACTCCTTGTCACGACGTTGATGACTATGCCATGGTGTGGTTACGTGTACGTACCTTTGGCCTAGAATTTTGAGAACCAACCTCAACAAGACTATCAATAGTATCTACTCTATCCTCAAACGCTTTGAAGCCCGCTATCTCTCGACCTTTCGCGATGAGCTCATTGCACTTGTCATTCTCTGGTTCTTCTGGATTATCGGTGCTTCAGTCGCCTCTGTATGCTCGAACCTCTTAGTAACTATTGAAACCACTGATATTTTTACCAGTCAATATGGGGTGATCTGTCATGGTGCTCACAATTCAATGCCTGCAGAGTTCTTTCTGCCTTGGAGGCTTTCGCTTGGCTCGGATGGATCACCCTAACGATGCTTGTAATCATGAATTCCCTGTTTGGCTTTGCCAACAAGGCTTTTCTAGAACCCTTGCATGGGCGCTGGAATCCACGTGCAAGCACCTATAACAGTAGCAAAGTCTAGCTGACATTCCTTTCTATTTATGGACTCCTTTTTCTCCTTGTCACTACTATTGTATGGCTAACCACATGTATCATGTATGTTGCAATACCCGACAGTTTCATTGGTGTAGTGAGTATTTTGTTAACCTTGTTCTACCTTACCCCTTCCAAGTTCTTATACCAATCAGAGTCATTATCGGTGATCGCTACTTCAATACATCTGATACCAATCTCTCCACATGTATATCCTTCCGCGTACAGATCCAATTCTTTCATCTTCGTTTTCGAGGCACCCATCGTACATAAAGCAACCTTACCAGCGAGTCCAGGCGATTGATCGATGATGGTTTATGAAACTCTTTCCACGAGTTCCTACATATACTACTTATCGCCACGATGACGTGTTAGTTGCTCTCGCAAGCCAGTTTAATCATGTGAAGGAGTTATCGCTCTCACTGTCGTTGGCACATGGTCAAACACCTTTTTGTTGAAGGTGGAGTCTTTTGTCGCCGTTTGAACGGTCAGATCAGCCTGGCCAAACCTATTACCATGCCCATCACAACAGTTACCAAATACTCAATCACGGAATCATGCCACTTATATTGGATTTAAGCTTGCCCTTAAACGGAGCAAGTGCTCTAATCACATCCTCTGAGGCTAATTTTTCTTCGTAATTCATCACTTTTTGACCTTTGTACAGCTGTCCAGTCTTATAATCGTAGTCGAGCCATATTGTACTTCCCTATCCTATCATTGCTAACGCTTCACAAGTTTCGAAGATAACCGATGGCCTCGAGAGCAGTACTGAAGGTCGAAATTTCCTTCGCCTTAACGATGACCTTTATAACGTATTTCGATAGAGGTGCACACACCGATCTCGATCCTCCTGGGGCAGACATCTGAGGAAAATTGGTATCCGCCACTGCCAGAGGATACCGAACGACATGAGAAGCGATCGGCGATGTCTCGTAAAATATAGGACATCAAAAGACATACCTATATTTACTCGGAAGCAAGTTGCAACAATATTGAACGTTGTAAATTATAGCTTCGCAAGGATTCTGGTGGTGAGGAAACTATCTTGTCTCTTTTGTCACATGCTGATCCAGACTATCAATTACAGGCAGCTGCGGCCATGCGAAATCAGCCAATAGGCGCGATCCATCGTGAGGCTCACTGATTTGTATGTGCCTTTTCCCATATACTCTAGGGCTGTCAGGCTAGATATCTATCATAGTCTCCAATCTTGCTTCTATCACTTTAGATGGGATGAGCAGGAGCAGAGTCACTCAATTGCTCCTGTGCTTCGAATATCTTCCTGCAATAATTCAAGCACACCACTTTGCGCGCGTGAAGTTGTCGGAAGTCTCGACTCCTGATCAAAGATAACATGTATCCATCCAGTCCGGATCCAAAAAGGGTGCCTCTACGACCAACCGGCCCATATTCCAAGACCCAGAACAAAACCTTTCCATTTTATCAGATCTCATGTCTGCTGGGTAGTGAAAGACTGTGCAGTCTATACTCGGCTGATAGACAGACCAAGCTACGTTAATTGACACCGATAACGACGCGGAGCTGCATGAAGCAGAGGAAGCAAGCGTAATGTACATGTGAAGTGGCAGATATAATTAGAGGTAAAATAAGGTTCTGTCTGAGATAAGGGGCTCTCCAACTCCAAGGACATTCTGCCTCTGTCCGGATTTGTGAGGAGTAATCTCGGGATTACAGATGAGCACGCCCGGGTAACGGTCAAAGTTAGCCAAAGTGTCACCAACTTGCCTCGACTGCTGTCACCTTCTTTGTATCATCTATATCATCTGTCAAATACACCAGCACGATCAAGGATAATTACTCATGCTTGTTGGATACACTTATCTTGCCATGTCGGCTATCATGACATGTATCCATTTTCATGCCATCTTATCTCTTCCAGTCACATCGATCCACTTATGTAGTCTTAGTCTCTTTCTGGCGAAATCTGTATCCATAACTTTGTCTGTGTCTCAGTGAGGTATATCGTTCGCCTCCCGCTGAACTGCCTGAAGAAAGCACAGGATGAAACCGCTGCTCACGACCTCTATCAGAGAAAGATTACCGTCCAAGGAATTGACTTCCATCACCAGAAGGGTTTGAATTTCCAAGGCATCCGAATCGACCGTAGATAAAGGGGTATTAAGGATTTAAACACGCCTGAGAAGATGCGGAGAGACATTTTCCCAAACTTTCCTGAACTTTATGAGAAGGCCTGCAGATGGAACGGTACACAGAGATACAGCCGTTGCATGAAGATCATAAACAGCAAGCAATTGGATTCTTTTGATCCTACAAGAAATACCTGTACGCTCCAAGTGCACTCGCGACCAATACGTACGTGGTTTCGAGAGGCGATGCTCTCTCAATGTCTGTAACCAAAAGATCGAAAGGTGTACAACATGTCGATGGATAACATACTTGCAGATGGCATGTTCATATGAATTGACTGATGGAGAAGCACCGTCCACTGTCCGCGGAGGAGAAAGTCACTTCGTTTGCCAAAGGTGATGGAGGGAATTATGATAACCCATAGCAGTTTCGAAAGGACATCAGGACAGAGACGTGGAAGAGGCGAGAAGGCAGTGGAGAGATCCCAAGCTGCAATGATATACTACTGAACGGCGAACGGCTGTGGTGCACCACGAGCATGCGTATATAAAACTGGGAGCCGCAGTGAGTATCACATGCCCTATAGCTCGATCGAGTTGAGTCAGACCATAGTAGAGATTCCAAAGTTTTACTTCGAGTGAAATGCTACTGGTGATTGAATGCTCCGATGACTCCAGAAGGTTTTGAATCTCACAGACCAATCCAAATGTAGACTTTTATCTCTATCTGGAACATTTCTCGATGCATCACGAGCGGAAGACTTTTCTTTTCTCGGACAAGTATCATTGGTGGCTGTAGGGCCTGCAGATGCAATCAGAGCCGACAGTGAAACGATGGATGGCATTTGGAAAGCCAGATCATGACGACTTGACAATTCAATTCGCCATGAGCGACGTAGTAAACGTCGATATCAGTAATACCCAGGGCGGGTAAGTCGGAAAATAGAGTTCAAGCTCGATTGGAAAACGCGTTACTGTATAAATCAGGCAATGTCACGCGGTGACTGGTAGGCGTGACTGTGATGAGTCGTGTGATGACACGTGACTGCTCAGCGCTCCGGTCCATTCCCCAAAACGTATCCTCTCCCTCTGCCGCTGTCGTCTCTTGCGCCAATCTCCGCCATATTAGCGTCTTATCTAGTTATACTCCCTCATTGTAATACTGGAGCGTTGATTGTCTCCCTCCGACATCTGCCTCGTATCCCCTCTTGTTTGCAGCGCTCTTACGCCCTCATTTCTGATGGAAGCACGTCTTTTGATGACCTATCAAAGTAATAGGTCCATGAAAGCTTGACGGTGCCATTTGAATACTCATGCACATTATTTAAACGTTGATTTGTATGAAACATCAATACGACCATGTCAATCGGATCGCTTCATATGAATTAAGTGACACTGATTGAATGCGGTAGTCCTCTCACCCGTGAGGGAAGTCAATCCTTTCATGTCTCGACTTTCCTTACATCTTTGTCTTGAAGGTATCTCATACGCAAGCCGGAACTTGTTTTGAAGAATCTTCTTTCTCCAGCCAAGGGTTTCTCATGACCTATCACTTGACCTCGACCTCGAACTTGTATTTATCCATAGCTTTTGATCCTTCTACTGATCCTTCTCGAGACCACTATTTGTCGTGACGGACGCTCCTCGTTCCTGTTTTCCCTTCCAAGTGTAGCCAGGTGTACGAGCTCAGAGTGTTGTTCCTTTGAATAATGACTGACAACTGAGCACCGTGTCAGTGCAATGTCCCATCATCTGTCATTTGTTATGGGACAGGCAACAGATCGTCCTTGGACGGAGTACCATGTGCCACTCGCCGAGACTCTGCCCCGAATTACGTTATCAATAGATATTCTGATATGGCCGGAAGCATTCCAGGCACTATTCGACATCGACAGCCGGAACAGCTTTTAGAAGCTCGTATAACCCTAAGTTTCATATCTACCGAGTTAAATTGGTTCCCATCCCTTCGTGCCGATCCTCAGTCCCCCTTCCCAAACTTCTTCAGCGACGAATCAGACTTAGCAATGGTGGTGGTTGCGCCGAAGATTGTAATCGATGATACGTTCGGTGAGTAGCTGGCTGGATCTCGTGATGCGTCTATAATCTTTGCTTCATGTCGATTACAGGCGCAGCTTTCATCGGAGTACTTCTTACGGCCATGTAAGCACAAAACGATAAAAAGGAGACGCAACACCCGACTGGTTATTTTGTAGGCTTTACGGACTCACTAATGTCCAAGTACGAACAAATCACTTCAAGAAATCTGAGTGATGACATAGATGTAAAGACTTATTTCTACTATACACGCTATCCCAAGGACCGGATAGAGAACAAGCTCTTGGTATGTTATGGTCTGTTACCGAGTCGTGCCACTAATCCTTGCACCAGGTCGCATCCGTATGGTAGGTAGCGTCGTCGAATGCTGAGTTTATCTCGTTCATCGATGACTCACCTCCTAGGCTCCTTGATACCGTTCACATGTCACTCGGTTAGAGCTCTTTTTTTTCTTCACCTTTTTGCCAAATTCACGTCGCTCTTCTTCAGTTTCATTGTGCATGTACCATTACCTTGTTGAGCTTTTGCAATATTCAGTCACAAAATCAAATTGACTGATGTACTCAGGTAACGAACTATGCCAATCCATCTGCTCTAGCTTTGGGGCACTGGTGAATACTCCTGACACACAACGACCGCTAGTACTAACTTAAACTATCTTAGGTCACTCTTTGTACGTTGCATAACGAGGTGTCGTACACTGATTGCAATATTAATTATATTTAGGTATCAGTCGCAGTAAATGTAGGAAAAGATAAATGATATATGAGCGTCACATTGACCGGAAATACCAGGTCGTCATCGCGTTCCTTGTCCATCTGTAGGTTCAAATGTGAAGTCTGTCGGCGTTACTGAAGTAGCTCCACCAGCTTCTTCACAACTCGGATCTACAAATGTACGTTTCAAGACAACGAGCCGCTGAGTATCTGCTCACGACGGTTTTATCTGTCAAGTGTGCAATCCCAAGATAAAGCGGTATCTTATCGGTGTCATCGCAAGTACCGATTTCTTCAAGTTCTAATGTCAAGCGTGCTTACAAACGTATAGACTTTCCTCGTCCTAGCACATTTTTGTTTTGGCATCGGCATGTTTTCCTCGTCAAAGTCAAAGTTGTAAACGTGACTGACCGATCTCTGTACAGTGACCGTCGTTTTTTTGTAAGAAGAGAATGTTCTCTCAGCCGTTCCAGACTCAACTCTATGTTTTAAATGAAAGGTTCATCAAGAAGGAACTAGCCAGACTCTCAGAGATTGTTGTACGTGCTGGTTTCCACCGAATATGAGCTCTTCTTACATTTGGGCTTGTACAGCTTTTCGCCGCGATGCCTCTTGCTCTATTTGCTGTGTTATCGGATATATCCATCGCAATCTCGTTGGTGATCTTGCTCTGGGGAAGCCGAACGGCGTTCCGCAAGTATGTATCTCTCCTTAACCCAATGTTTAGCCCGTGTCCTCAATAGCTTCAGAACCAATACACTTGTCAACACCCTGATACTCTATGCCGTCAATCGCTGTATTCTGACCTCGTGAGTTGGTCGGTTTCTTCTGCCACCCAGGCGATATTTAAATGGTGTCCTCAGCGTCGTCGCTGTCGCGGAAGTGATTGTGGTGGGTATCCTCATTTTCTCTTGCTTTTCAGGCTCGATAATCATGATGGTCATTACACTAGTTCTCTGTGTCACCACACAGTCTATGGTTCATGGCTATAGATTTCGTTATTGGAAAACGTCAGTGATCTGTGCTGCATTTCGTCCACTTGATGAAAAATTCATCTCTCATTGATTTAGTATACGCAAATAGCCTCCTTGCAAGCTTGAACAGTCGGAATAGACTGCGTAGCAGTAATATCATAAATAGCGTCCACATATCCGATATAGATTTTGAGGAACGATCTGGGCTTCAGACTAACGTAACGGTGGATAATGGATCAACTCACTTATTACCCTTGAGAAATTTGACATTGCATTAGGTCCGGAAAAACGTCCTGCTCGACTTGCATCAAGAGGACACGACCACTAGCGGGTCACGTACAATCCGGCCAGGCACCAGCTTTTTACGCACAGATTCTAAATTACGCGACGAGACTTCTGTTAGCGGAAGATAGAGGAAGAACCTTTGTGAAGCGGGGGCGCACGAACTATATAACATGACCATCCTAGCATAACATTACCCTCTCTTTCAGTCATTTTCACTGCATATGATTGTGACTCATGGGGCGCTGTCATTGAACGCAGTCAGACTTATCTAATTGCACATCATCGCAGACTCGGATATGTCATATGTTTAAAAGGTGAACATTAGTAGCAATAGAGAGTGTTAGAGAAAATTAATTTGTTGGATATTCACTGATTAAGCGAGGCCTGCTGAATCGGATGGTGAAACCAAGCGCCACAGAACGCCACCCAAAATAGGACATTACTCAGATAATTAAGGAATTGCATTATGACACCGGTCACTTTGACGTCATTCCGCACCTGCGTCATAATCTTGATCACGACTACTAGTAGAAAGAAACTCGCGATAACAGAGCTTGAAACATTATATATCACGCGAATTGTTGTGAATCATGCCCGTTTACTCTCCACGAGCTATTCCTTGGTGTCACGAAACATGTCTACCGAAACCGATCTCAAATGGAAAGGTTACGCGTAGGTCCTCTTTTAGACACTATCGTGCGTAGGTTGACTCGCTATTGTCCAGAATCCACGACACCAAGAATTGGGATAAATTTGAAGTCATTGATTTCAAACCCAAGACTGCCGGGGACTATGATATCGACATCAAAATCGAATTCTGTGGTGTTTGCGGCACAGATGTACGTGATTACTGAAAATCTTCCTGACAACTGTTTTCTCACTTGAGTTGGAATTTGAAGGTACATACCATTACTGGAGGTTGGGGACAACCTATTTTAGTAAGTTTTCGTTTCAAGTATTTCAGACTTCTATAGATAGATATTTTTGACAGCCTCTCATCCCTGGACATGAGATCGTCGGAAAAGTTGTCAAAGTCGGTTCCAAGGTCACAGCATTCAATGTTGGTGATCGCGCTGGTGTAGGGTAGGTGGCTCTGCTACAACCTCATATATGTTCTTATAAATTGCAGGGCTCGTATCTGCGCTTGCTTTGAATGCGAGCGATGCAAGTCCGATAACGAAAACTAGTGAACTCTTTCCACTACTTCACTGTTCGCGCCACGTCTAACTGAGAGCGATATAAGCTGTTTCCAGGTCGTCGATACTTACAATTCCAAGTATTCTAATGTGTGTTCTCACCTGTGAGTGACAGAGGAAATCCTTACTGGCTTTTAGGGTGACATTGCTCACGGCGGCTATTCTACGGCTGTTCGTGCCCACGAGCGCTTCGTCTTTCCCTTACCTCCTGAGCTTTCCTCGGAGGTGGTAGCTCCGATGTTATGCGGCGGTATCACAGTATACTCTCCTCTCGTCAGGAACGGAGCGGGGTAAGTCCTTTTATCATCTCTTCGTCTCACTTCTATCCTCATGTCAATGCAGACCTGGCAAGCGTGTTGGTATTGTTGGAATCGGCGGTCTAGGGTGGGTGATATATCGTGTTCAAGGCATCATCTAATTCAAGATCAAAGACATTTTGCCCTCCAGTTCGCTCGGGCTCTTGAAGTCGATCAAGTTGTAGCTTTCACTCATTCTGCAAACAAAGAGGTACATTTTTCCACTGCGTAGCCCATGCTTGTGCAACATTTACAGGATGACGCTCGTAAACTGGGTGCAACAGACGTAGTCGTCACTGGCAAGAAAGGCTTCGCCGAGTCTTTGAAAGGGAAGTTAGACTTGATTATAGTATGTGTCCATTGGATGTTTTTCGCTGAACATTGACATTGACTTAACTTCTTCCGGTATAGTGTACAGCAGACGTGTCCCATGGTATTCCCTTGAATGAGCTTCTGACGACCCTTCGGGTGCAGGGCCGATTCATCATGGTCGCTGTTCCCAATGATAAGTTACCCGATTTACATGCTTTTGGTATTCTCGCGCCTCTTTTTTCCTTCACTGCTCGCTAAAGTGACTGTAGACTTGATTGCAAACGGCGTATATCTTGGTGGAAGTGCCATGTTTGTCATTTCTTCAGCTTCAGACTTCTGGCGACTAACGAGGGTTCTGTAGTGGGAGTAAGAAGGAAGTCTTGGAAATGCTGAAACTTGCCGTAAGGAAGGGCGTCAAAAGCTGGATCGAGGTTCTTGACAGTGCGTTCCTACATTTCTTCATCTTACTCTACACTTAGGGTATGCGATGCAGTGAACAAGGCGAGCCTCGCTGTTAACAACATGAAAAACAACAAGGTCAAGTATAGGCATGTTCTCAAGTATGTAGACTTCTGTTCCCGTGATATAGATATTGACCTCTTGGTCTTGTTCAGGGCCGATTTGTAGCCGGTTTTGCCTTGAGGATGGCTTGTAAGAAGTGCATTTGTATGAGGTCATAATGTCTGATATAATTATTGTAACGTACCTATTAGACCTGGTGATACGAACGCTCTATAAGAATACAATTGATGAGAAGCCTCAGCGTCGTGCTTATGATAGCGGAAGACAACTAATTTTATACCTATAAGAATACAATTGATGAGACTATATATGCAAGTATCAGTTAGGTTATCTGGTCAATGAATGAGACAGTACTCACAGCCTCAGCGTCGTGCTTATGATAGCGGAAGACAACTGAGGCTGGAGAGCGACAACTGGCGAGTGATGTGGCACAGGTACACGTGACTGATCGGATGCGGAGACAAAAGGTAATGCATATATCCAACAGTACCGTAAGTCAATATCTAGCTAAGTAATGAGAAGTAATTTTTGTGATGTGGGACCGCGGGACAAACCCAAGATGCGGAGTATGAAGGCTGCTTGCTCTGAATTGCCACATCGGCGGGCGGCAAGCCATCCGGAATTTGACATTGTTTACTCCAAAGACTCCCGCATCGATATCTGCCAGTGCCTCCGACCGCGCGATCGCTCAATTATTTTCTTTTCACCGTAAGAAATTTTTCTTCCTGTTCAACATTTTCCAATCGCAACCCAATTTCGATCTTATGCTCGAGTTTTCTTTGCATCAGTAGAGAAATTTCGGAACCGTCCACGACCACGTAATTGTTGCAGTTGCTCTTCTGCAGCAGATTCTCCTCCCTGAACATACCTGAGACGGAGGATTCGACGTGTGTATGTGACCATGCTCAATCATACCCTAGGTGCATAGACAACCAGTCAAATCTGTTGCAATCCCTCAGGAGGGCCTCTCCGAACTTCATGTCGAATCACTTCCACTGATGTCGTACTTTGCACCCCAAACGTCAGCAATTGGGTGACTTCCCTCAAAATGCCTTTGTGTTTCTTCTTTCGCTGCCATATGAGCAATATTGGCTCAGCTGACCGCCGATCGATCATTTCTTCCAGATCATGATTGTTTTTTACGCCTCCTCGGTAAGTGGGTATGACCCATTCCCTCCCGCTCAATGCAAAGGGAAAGTGCTTTTTGACACCCTCGAAATTTTCTTTTCCTTGTATTTTTGGGTGTCTGGACAGGTATAAAAGGCCAATAGTATTCGTCTGCTTCTTCCATAGTTCAACCACGTCTATACTTCCAACACACTCATCATATCTACCTTCTTTTTATTCATCTTGTCATGAAATTCTCAAGCGCTATCCTTGGCCTGGCTGCCATCGCCCATACGGCATCTGCGCACTGTGAGTCCCATTTAATCTTCAATTCTTCCATGACTGACTTACTCAGACATCTTCAACCAATTGCTCGTCAACGGTCATGTTAACACTGCCGCCGTTCGTCAGCCTCAGGACAACAGTCCTGTCAAGCCGGTCACTTCTACTAACATGCGTTGCAATGTCAATCCCGGCCATGCCACTCAGACTGTCAGCGTCAATGCCGGCGACTCTATCGGTTTTGGCGTCACCGTCGGCAAGATCTACCACCAAGGTCCAGCTGCTATATACCTTGGCAAGGCGCCTGGTGCGGCCTCTGCCTGGGACGGCTCTGGTAAAAACTGGTTCAAGGTGCGATCTTCTCAGACATTTTTATCCCAAGGCTGAGTTGTTCCTACCCTAGATCGCTGAGTGGGGTGTCGCCTCTTATAATCCATTCTCCTTCAAGAGCTTGAACCAGAACCAGTTTGTCACTACTATACCTAAGAACACTCCTTCTGGCGAGGTCAGTACTCTTTGGTTCGAACTATCCAACTTTTACTCACTCTCTCCCGTAGTACCTGATCCGCATGGAGCAGATCGGTCTTCACGTCATTCCTCCTGAGTCCTTCATGACTTGCGCTCAGATCAAGGTCAAAAACGGAGGCTCTGGTAAGCCCCACAAAGTTGCGATCCCTGGACACATTGGCGCTGGCGGTAAGCGATCTAATCATCACCTTGTTCCTGACCTGACATCAACTTCGATCTCCTTAGATGCTTCAGTCAACGTCAACATCTACCCTCCTTACCCTAAATCCTACACCTGCCCTGGGCCCGCAGTCTGGCGCGGATAGATTCCTGTCGTTATGATAACATTACAATCATGTAGTTTGTTGTGTTCGAAGCAGGCTTTCGTTTATACATTTGCATTTTCTCATCACTTAACCGCGACATAAGTTTTTTATGCTATCTCGTTCATACACTTTTACTTCTGATTGAAAGAAATCCTATCAAAACGACACAAAAGTTGGTAAATGCTCGATCTATTTAAAGTTGAATTTGAGTGATGAGGCTTGAGCTGCGATGAAAAAACCTCATCATCCTCGCCAGACTTGGGGTCCCGGAACCTTAAAAATGGTCCATCAGATTGATTAAGGAGATGAACAATGGTTATATTATACCGTATAAGACGTAGGGACCGGGTAGTATATGTTAACCGTCAGACCAGGGTCTACCCATGGTGTTTTAGCACCTCAAAGAATCAACAAGGTCTTACGTACCAGTAGGCGAGACATATCCGGGAATTGATACTTTAGATGGGTTTCCGCCTCCGTTACCGGTTATCTTGATTTGTGCACAAGAAATGTACCATTGGGGTGCACCCGCGACGTGAAGGGCGATCTGTTCGATCCGGACCAGATACTTTGCGTCACGGATAGGGTTCAGACCAAATTCATGAATAGCATGCTTCTAAACTCACTTCGCCGGGAGGAGTACTCGCTGGAATAGTTGTTGTGAGTTGACTAGCATTAAGATCAGAAAAACTGAAGGGGTTGAATGTCGCCCCCCATTCAGCAATCTGAAAGCCACAATTTCGTCAGTCAAGTCCGAGAGAACAATTGATGGATCGTGACTGACCTTGAACCAGTTGGCACCACTTCCATCCCATGACGCCGCCGTGCTTGGCGCCTTACCAAGATATATCGCGGCCGGCCCAAGGTGGTATAGAGTGTTATCAAGTTGGAAGCCAATCGTACTTCCAGCGGCAACGGTGGCGGTTTCCGTCGCAGGGGTAGGATTGACATTGCACCTGATGTCGTTCGAAGTAACGTCCGTCACAGGATTATTGGTGAGTGGCTTCCTGACTGCCGCGGTGGACGTCGTACTGCCTTCGATGAGGTTGTACCATATGTCTGGAAATCAATTAGAAAGGAAGATTGCAATAGAAGATTAGCAGTTTACAATGAGCAGTTACAGAGCTCGCAAACAATGGGAGGAACAGTGCCTTAAATAACATTCTTACTGGCGATGACAGATGAATTCCGCGGACCCTTTTATGTGTCTTGAGGCTTCATGTTATGTCAGTTGGTGTATAGACTTCTCGGTCTTGGCCTCAGCAGCTGTGGAAGAAGAACCTTCATTATACAACTTGCCAACCGAGAGCGTGCTGCATTCTCCGAGCTTTGAGAGGTTTTCGGATAAAAACTCAGGTGGCGCATGATCGCTTTGTTTAGCCGAGATATAATTTCCGGAGAATAACAGGTCACGCGTGTGAAGAAAGACTTGGCAAAACACTTCTTTACTGACAACTAACAAGCACGAGATCATCATTCAACCCCTCCAGACAGCGGGACCCGGTACCTTATCATGGAATGTCTTAGTCATTATTAAGTTAGAACCAGATGCAGCGGACATACCACGAAGGCAGTGGGAATGGGGTAGTAGATGTTTATCATAAGGTAAGGGTCTATTCATGACGTTAGTTCCATTATAAGTTGGCGATAGTATGATTATACCGACCATCAGGAGAAACGTAGCCAGGAATAGAGACCTTCGTGGGCGTTCCTGTCCCGCTTCCGGTGATGTGGATTTGAGCACAGGATATGTACCACTGGGGAGCTCCGACTACATGAAGACCGACCGATTCAACTCGAACCAAGTACTGGATGGACGGGGTGAGCAACTAGTTGGATAAACTACCCAAGGTCTTACATCGCCGGGTGGAGTAATTTCAGGAATGGTCGTGTTGAGGAAGCTCCAATTAAGATCTACGAATGCAAAGCTTGGATCGAAAGTAGCACCCCATTCGGCAATCTAGAAAGCGTTCAACGAGGGACTGATAAATATACCATGCATAGCACAGAACCAAACAATACCTTAAACCAACTAACGCCGCTGCCGTCCCAATCTGCAGCTGTGTTTCCAGACGGAACCTGACCGAGGTAGATGGCAGAGAATCCCGGATGGTACAGGGTATTATCAAGTTGGAAGCCAACCAACTGTCCGGCAGCCACAGTTACGGTCTCAGTCGCAGGAGACGGTGTTTGATTACAGGTTATGTCCTGGGATGTACAATCAGTGACAGGGTTGTTGCTAAGTGGTTGACGAATGGCCGCAGTTGTCTGTTCTTGGGTGGTAATGAAATTATACCAAATATCTAGATATTTTGTGTAAGAAAAAGGTTCCACAAAGTGTATCGCAACCCACAGTGGGCAGATACGCTATGCGCAAGAGCCCCGAGGCTAAGGACTAGTTTGAAATGTTTCATGCTATGTCGCAAATTGCATTTCAGTATTCATTTGCCCTGTCTTAAATACACGAAAGATGGAGCAGGCTTTTCCGAGTACTAAAAATTGTCATCCAGGATATTTTTGTCAGTTTCGCCAGAGCACCTTAACTATTCACAGACCGTTTGCAACGAGAATGGAGCCATCGGAGAAGGTACGGATATTTAAGTAACGAAGCCCCATGAAATACCTTGCGAGCCAAATAGGCAAATCAGCTGGATAGCTCGGATCCAAGTGGAAGTCAGGAGACATGGCTGCGCTTATCGTTTTCACCGAGAAAAAAGAGCCTGAAACATTGAACTGGCTGTGAAGCGGCGAGGTATCTAGCCGAGTAGTAGCCTCAACTACCACGTCAAGTTCGAATCGATTACACGATTGGCTGAAGGAGATTTTAGAAGAGAAGCATAGTCAGCGCTGGAGATCACGAGGTATTTCAGGCGATGCGGATACCTTGATAATATGGCGTTGGAAGCTTGTCGCACAAACACTGTGAATCACGAGCTAAAATGAAGAAATCACAGAAAACCAGTAAATTAAGATTTTCTCAGCTTTGGTGATCGGTAAGTACCTGCGCTAACAGGTGAGGTCTCCAGCTCACATGGTGCGAGAAAGTCACTGTTTTTAGTCGTTCATAGCATGCGAGGGCAACACTATTCTAAGCGGCTTCATAGATGCAGCTAGAACCAACATAATCATTTCAAAGTCACTGCCAAAGTGTTCCTGCGATGATCCAATACATACCTCTCAATTTGAAAGGGCACTGGGTCAGTGTACCTTGATCAAGGATCCAAGAATTCAAGATATCAGCGTTATCGTGACGGCAGTGAAAGAATTATTAGTCGAGCCCGCATTTAGGCATCGTGATCTAGGGAGCAATGCTTTGCCGTTTTCCCCTGCGATTCCGAGCATTTCCAAAAGGGGAATATTCCAAAGACTGTGACGGACAGTGGTAAAACGCTTCCTTCAAGGACTTGAAGGGAAATAAGTGTACTCACGTAAAAACGATAGCTATGACAAATACAGGGAGTTGCAAAAAATTGAACAAATTCTCGGATTACCACACATCGGCCTCGCAATTTTTTAATCGGACCTCAGATGTCAGTATGTAGATTGGTATCTTAGCTAGACAGTTTCAAAGATTTGTTCGTGTTCGAGTGTTGCGACTTTTGTCACAGTGTGTCACATTGCCGGTTGTATCTTCGACACACACAGGTGACCAGATCAAGATGATGAAGAACAATATACAATGAAGAATAGGCAATTATATATGATATACAGTGAAAAATCAAAGGTTATATTGTGTATTTAACTCAAGTATGTATAATGATTGTAAAAGGATAATGATAAGTGAATTTGAAGTGAATAGCATCGCAGGCATTAGGATGCATGTTTGAGGGCGATAACAAAAGGGAATGGTATATCATAATGGGCTGGCCAGATGTAAGGATGTACCGAAGATGTGAGGAGTTGTTGATCTCATGAGTCTCGCGTACAGAACGAAAAACGACGAGCAGTGTGGTGAGGCAGCTCATGACCAGTACGCTTTTTGATGTTGGTAAGAATTCTCGAGATGTTAGGGCGTTATATCATTGAACTAAGATGAAGGATGATCAGTTACCGAGTTGTCGCAATCTCTGCATCATGCAACTTCCTATGGTTTTACAACTGAGTCCACGTAACAGTATTTGACGCCGTCAAAAACCAAGCTTAGTTTTTGCTTGGCCGCAGCAGCCTGCAGCAGCACTAGGTGTGGACCAGAGAGATATCGTAGATGAACATATCAGTTTCGAGCTGAACTTTCCCATGCATCAACCCGGTAGTACTGTAGTGTACGGTGGATTTGACTGCGGTGTGATATGTCGTCATGCACAGTCCATTCAGGCGCTAAGAGATCGAGAGAAGCATCTAAAAATCTCTTGTGTTGGCCTGGGCAGTCTTTTCAAGTCGAGTTTATGTAAGTGACAGACACCCCGTGACATGGCATACTCTCGCCTTCTCGGTCATAGACACTACACCTAACTCCAAGTTCGTCTGTATCCATCGCGCTCCAGATCTCACTTTTTGGTATATCTGCACGATGTGGTTTCTTACCTTTCATACCTTCCCATTGAGAACCACAATCAATGATTCCCACTTACTTTTCTCCGGTCATCCTCCTCTCGGGTGTACTAGTGTCTCAAGGTGGTCAGGCGTGGGGTCTTTAACCTGTCTGAGTCCTCACTGACGTATGCTTGCTGTTAGCCTTTGGGAACCCAGTTCTAAAGTCGAGTGATTCGTTGGGCCACCTCTTGACTCGCCAGCATGATTCTCCGATGGATAAGGTACATCCATGTAAGCGTGACCGTTGAACCATGCTAACCCTTGACAGTGCGAAGACGATTGCAAGAGCATCGCTTCAATTATTTTTGTAAAATTGCTCAGAATTACCTTTTGAACAGCCCTGACCTTTTGAATTGTAGCACTGCAACAGAAACCAAACCTGTGTATGTACCACCTCCAATACAGGTGCACTTGAAAGCTGTGTAAACTGCGTCGTTGCGCTTCATCCGACCACGGATGCGGATGCAATCACGAAGGTACAAATGACGCTTGACGGTATGTAATCTACGAACACTAAGTACCGATTCTCCAAGTCTTACCTGGCACAGAGTTCAACTCTAATTGTCAGGGTACCTCCGTGCCTTCTCTCGCTGTGAACTCAAGCTCTCCGAGTGCCACCGGCTCCTTTGAACCGGTACCAGCGATGTCCAGCATTTCTTCTCCATCTTCCAGTTCTACTCTCCCCAGCTTGCCCTTCACGACTAGGTCTACAGGCTCAGCCACTCAGTCTGCTTTCGCGACTAGGTCTTCAGGCCCGGTCACTCAGTCTGTTTCTGTGACTAGGTCTACAGGCCCAGTCACTCAGTCTTTTTTCACGGCGGAGCTTACAAACTCGGTTACTCCGCCTCTTATTACGACGGCATCGATAATCAATTCTGCGGGTTTTACGCCTCTTCCTCGCACTAGTGACTTTATATCGTTGTTGGTGTTGCCGCTACTATCGTTCTGGCTCTGATGTAGAAGTAGAATTATAAGGTTCTACATTGTAGAATACCTTATTTCTTTGCGATTACGGACTTGCTTCTCTGCCTTACGATGAACTTTGACTTTGGTAAAATTTTGGACAGACTCTTAAACAGCCTTACAAAGTACATTCGCTTTGTTTTGGTTCGTGTTGGTTATACAGTCACATTTCAATCAGTACTCAGAAGAATATCAGCCTTGCGCTGTTTGCTGGTTTCAGCAGTAATTGGGTATGCTGGCATTAATATGTGTCACATTCTTAGCTCATGATGAACATTTCCAACGATATAACCCAAAGAACTGGATCAGAATCGACCCCATCACGGTGACTTGATGCTATGGACGTTTCTACTTCGTGACATCATGATCATCGTTTCTGGTCTGTCCAATTTCGAAAAACCTCATTATCTCCTTCACGGCCTGGACTTGCTGCGCTGCAAAGTCCGCAGCTGTGACATCTTGATCCTTGGACAACTGGATGCAACAATGCGTGTGAGGCGCGTTCCAACAATGAGTACTCCAAATTTCTATTATTACAGAACCCTCTAGCGCTTTTCCCGCAGTGGTAGAGAGACCCGTTCTAGACGACTTAGACTCGGACCTATCGATAAAGCCGTCGTCAGATGACAACAGGATAATATCGCCGCTGGGAGCGGAAATCAGATATGTTATGTAGTAATTCGATGCAATGATCAGTTACTCCCAGACTTGTTCCAGCGTGGATAACTGTTTGTAGAGACGTAGAATATCAATCGCATAATCAACTTGATATCTTGTCCTTTCTGCTTTCTACACGCTTTAGTTCTCACTTGTGATATTCCCAGCCCCGCTGAACCATGACGTGCAATATGTTCCATATTAATTCCATGAGTAATGCAAAGGTATCAGTACTATCCAGACTATTGTAAAAAACTAAACACAATACATACCAACGTACAATACAACACCTACGCCGTGGCGGTGACGCTTCTTTTTTTATCCTACATACAACAGGTATAGTACGCATATGCGCGTATCCTCGAAAACGATTCGTACAACAAACATCGTTTGACAGCAT
Organism: Termitomyces sp. T32_za158; assembly: GCA_018857265.1. Lineage (NCBI taxonomy): Eukaryota > Fungi > Basidiomycota > Agaricomycetes > Agaricales > Lyophyllaceae > Termitomyces > Termitomyces sp. T32_za158. Next base: position 17,985 of record JABAJZ010000031.1, on the reverse strand, counting down.
CGGGATATATCCTGCACTCACTGGATGAAGGAAAATAGCAGAAACTTGATCACTGAAAATGATACAGGATCACACGACCGAACTACCACTGGCCACCGAAGATCGTACTTCCTTAGACCGGTCGGACTTGTTATGCGGCAATGACACTTCGAGTTCAGCAACACCGAACTCGATGTGAGGTAGCTCCTGATCTTCGTCTGCAATGGACCGAGGTGGTGTAGCCGTGGCAGATGTAGAAGCGGCGGGTTGGGGTGTAGGTGAGCGTGACTTTGCTTCTGGCGGCTGCGGCATCGCGATAAGCACTGCGACGCGGACCTTCTGCGGCGAAGCAGGTTCTCCGGGTGCAGCAGGAGGCGGGGCAGTGCTATCGGGGAGGGTCGCGGCAGGGACGGTGATGGGCGTCGTGGCTCTTATGCGAGTGGGGATATGGAGTGTGGGTTGCTGCTGATTCCGCATCAAGCCATGCAGACGAGCCGTTAACGACGACCGTTCTTGCGGAATTGCATTTGATGTGGCAGACTCGGAATCAACTTGATTGGGTGGAGTGACATAGGCAGCTGCGAATGGGCGGATGGAGTCCCACTCCCACTCTGTTACAGCTTCGGCCTTTCCCGTTCTTTGAGTATGCCGCTCCCCAGAGCCCACGAATGCTTCCCACAATGCCGGTTTCTTGCTGAGATCAATTCGTCGCCCATTATTGCCGAATGAAAATGCACCAGACCCGGGTGACGGGGGTACCCAGGTTCCATTGCGGATGGCTTCATCGACCATGCGTTGGTGCCGGCGTCGTAGGAAGAGAGAACGGAGGATGATGGCAGCGCTGACGGAGAGAAGAAGGACGAGGGTCGCAAGGAAAGTATAAACTGTGAAGAAATCAGGGTAAGGCAGGCCTTTTGCGTGCGATATAAGCTACGTACGATATAGTGTTGCAGAAGTGGAGGCATCTCTGTTACCACCTCCGCCTCCACTTCCGCCTGGTGCAGTCGCTGAGGATGAGGGTGCAAAACTAGAGAGATTAGTTGAAACCCCTGAAGAGCTGACGGTTGCTGAGACGATAGAGCCTGTTACAGACGTTGTGGAAAGGGTCGAAGCGGATGAGCTTGTTGGAGAGGAGTTGCTGGACGCCATAAGGGAAGTGAGAAAGAGAAAGTATAAGTGCAATTGATCAGCGGACAACCGGCGGATGAAGCAGTGTGAAAGATGTTCCTTTTCGTTCGTGAGTCGAATAGACCTCAATAGGAAGGATTGATCAAAAAACACTGCCCCAAAGGCCGGCAGAAACGACTCAAGGTGGGCGTTGTCCCAGGCCGTTGTTGTCCTGATCGCAGTTCAACACATGTCAGGTTAGCTATATCACGTGAACGTGAACAATGAAAGAAACAAAGAGTCTTGGTTGAAAGAGCACTTTGGTCGCGTGCCAAAGCAGGAAAAAGGTCTGAATTATCGGGCCAACTTAACGTTTTGAGTTTGCGCATTAACACCGCCAGACATCCCATTTTCCCTAGAGCTATTTCAGGTATGGGAAGTGGGCCAATTTGATTCTCTGATCAAGTCATGCAAACTGTCATATGTCAACCAAACGACAATAAACGGTCTCCCTGGAATCCAATTAACTAGCCTGGTTATCAGCGATGCGGATCCATATGAGAGTATTGACATGGATATTCTGGACAATACATACAAGACCTGTCTGCATTGAGGCTGATCAAGACCGAAGACTGCTGCCAGCGTAGGGATGACTGGAACCCATGGTTCTATCAATTGATTTAGTTTGTTTCAATGCAGAAAGGGGTAGTTGTCTTGCCGATATACATAGTACTGATTGTAAGAAATCAGGGTGATTTGCTACTTGAGCTTTCCTCGTCGAATTAATAGCTACTTATACATGAGGTATAACTTGAATGCTGAGTTGTCACTGATTCAAAGGCAAGATAGCAGGTTCACGTTGACTTTCTTTCGACAAGATGACGTGTAATGACACGACGCGTAGGTAACACGTGATGACAGCGCGTGGTCCATAAAGAATTAATTTTGAAAGTTGGAAGGACCCTTGCTCTTGCAGTGTAAATGGTTGAGGACTCACGTTCTTCAACTTGAAAGCCTCACCAATACCCTGCTGTTAGAGGATGATAGGGCATGCCTTTGTCGCATACGCTTGTGACCGGACTATGTGTGCAATGTGCGAATCGCGACGCGGGCATCTTTCGCTACTCAGCTCAGACTAGCCTCAGAGGCCAACTCATGGCAAGAATATCATGCACAACAACTGCGGCGCTTCGGCCAAACGATCGTCAAACTCAGCGTCAGGTGTGGGTTATCACTTTCTCTCTCTCAGTGGACAAGGCATACTGGAAAATCGAAGTACTTCAAGTTCGCCCCACCCCCCAGAACCGAAATTTCCATCTGTGTCGCGAGCATCCTGACATGTACGCCATTGGTGACCTATATATCTGAACATATCTTCGGAAGATCTGCGACTGCAAATCTTTGCGTTTCATCACGTTGAGATTCGCGACATTTCAATCTGCCGTCACAAAGACATGCCCTCACTGTGCTACAAATAGTCGTACCCCATTTTCTAATGGATCAAATAGTCAGAACCGATCATCGTCATCTCTTGGCGTCCTTTGTTCCTCGTTTTATCCGAGGTTGTGAAGCTCACCATGGTCATCCAGTCATTCACGCACCACACTGGCTTTTAACTTCGAAGCCAAGCCTTTCTGATTTTTCTAGTACACCCATTTTAATCGATGCTGTGACTCTCTACCCATCCTGCCATCCTGACAAGACTAAAATCACTTGATTGTGCGGATGACCTTTTTTCTGCCCTCCAGCTCTATATTGGACGGGCCGGCAGTATTCAATGGCACGACGCTTATTGTCAGAGTTGGCTTGAACCAATACTTAAAAGGAGCAGACTGTTTATTGCAACAGAATATCAAACACTGCAGATGACTAAAACTTTATTCGTTCTAATCACTGCTCTCTTCTCCCTTGCCGGTCCAGTCAATGGACATGGATATGTCCAGGAAGTTCTCCTGGGGTCGGAGAGTTATACGGGCTACAACCCCTACTTGGATCCGTAGGACACTCTTCGTAGTTCCGGTTATCCCACTGACAACTCTGTTTTGAAAAATAGATACCTTAACCCTCCAGTTCCCCGCATCATCCGGCCTATTCCAGGAAACGGTTTGTTGCAAATACGTCTCTCCTAGGATTCTCATATTGATGGTTTCATCTACTTAGGTCCTGTAGAAGACCTATCCCTTATCGAGTAAGCGCACTGTTGACACTGTGTATCAACCAATAGACAAAACACGTCTTCAGTATTCAGTGTAATGGTTGGTCTGCTGGAGGTGTTGTAGGCAGCAGCCCAGCGCCCATCTACGGCACAGTTGCAGCTGGTACCCAAGTCCACTTGAACTGGACGACTTGGCCGGACAGCCACAAAGGTCCGATGATCACGTACATGGCACGCGCGCCTTCGGATATAACAAAATGGAGCCCGGGAACTGCGTGGGTGTCTCCGAGTTTGATGCAAGGTTGTTGCCGTTGACAGCCATTACTGCTACTCAGCGCTGTCTGGTTCAAGGTCGCTGAAAGTGGGAAAGACGCCTCGGGACTATGGGCTGCAACTGACCTCCTTACCGCCTCCAAGAGTATATACACATTTACCATTCCGCCAAAGCTCAAGGCTGGACAATACATTATTCGTCATGAAATGTACGTGCTCTTCATCATTGATTACACAGCAGTTGACTGGTGGATCTAATTCTGTCACCTTTGGCAGCATCGCTTTACATACTGGTATGGATCTAAATCCTTAGAGTTTTCCGCCGTCCGTGCTGATCTGATTGGTAGCGTACACGTACCCTGGTGTTCAAGTCTTTCCCAGCTGTATTCAGGTCCAAGTGACAGGATCTGGAACGGCATTTCCGACTTCCTTTGTGTCGTTCCCTGGTGCATATACAGCGACTACTCCAGGTACGTCGCCTCGTCGTAAACAGAAGTTAGAGAACACTAATCGGCCGCAACGTCGTTAGGGATGGTATACGATGTCTACACAGGTACGTCATTTCGGTGTTCTTCTCTCACTCGGACTCCTTGCTGATAATATTCTGTAGACACAGGTGTGAGTAGTGGTAATTGTATTCTTTTCATTTGTGTGACTGAATCATCATCAATCAAGGCTTATCCCATTCCCGGCCCTGCTGTGTATGCTCTTTCGGCGTTGTTGATTAACTACCTGTACTCACGTCGTTGCTTACTGTAGATGGACCGGTGGCAATTAATCACCGATGGCAGTGACATATGGTCCCGAAAATCAGGAGCCTGCATTGCCTCGGAAGGTTCAGTATGTTATGTTTGTTTTCAATATATTTCAGGTCCCCAGTGGATCACGGACACCGGAAATATCGGCTGAGAATTGGATACAGTGATGTCTGTAACTGATAAGAGCAACAAAATGAGTGCGACGCAGTAGAGGTAAGTGATTACCATGTTTCTCAAGTGGAGTGATGAACTGAAGATGAGATGACCTTGGGACCCTTTGCCAAAACAAATCTGATGGTGAGACATAAGTTTACATTGTGCATGGTTCGGAAGGATAAACAAAAAGTTACTTGAGTGCTATCAAGTCATAAGTATCTTCAAACTTGGATATCTATGCAAGCGTTCAATTGGACCAGCAGAAGGAAAGACAAGAGGTCAAATTACAAATCATCGAGTTAAAACTTGTGCAATGGTCCAGGGTTAGTGCCTAAGATGATAAGAACGACACACGGTGCGAACATTAGAGGTCTGATATCAAGAGCTGGTTATCTGTAAGAGGACGAGTGGTACCAGATCACAACGTCTGTTACAGCTTATAAAAGGTGCATATATACAGTCCTGTGACAAGGATATTTTGAACTGTTGGAAGCTGCAGGCTTCCAGTATCAACTAGTAACTTAATTTTAACCGGGAACAACAGATTGAGGTTCGGGATTTGGGTACTAATATCTATCTGCCTTGCACCCTCACAAGTGCCAAGTACCAACGTGTACATTGCCCTGGTTATTGGTCGACGATGACGCGTTCGCGTTGTCATTCATTGTTTGAATTGATCGGATCCCCTGCTTCGCGGCTCGGAGATACGACTTCGAACGCCTTTATAAGTACTTCGTATCTTCGGTGTTTTTTTTCCTGTAGAACCACCTGAGATCATGTACCAACGTATCCCCACGATTACCGCGATACTCGGCCAAGCTTGTTACGCGTGCTTCAAAGGAGATGCAGAGGATTCGAGCCTTCGCAAATGTACAAAGTGCCGCAGCGTTCAATATTGTAGTGTTGGTAAGTTGGTATGCCATTTTCGTCAGGCAAGCTCTAACGATATGCTATATTATCAGAATGTCAAAACGTCTGCGTTCTTAATTTATGCTGAAAGGCGGCTGATCAGATCTTACGGTTTATAAAGGAAAATTGGAAGAGTCATAAAAGCATCTGTAAGGCGCTATATCAAATGGAACATGACGCGTCCTTCGCGTCCTTCGAAGGCTTGTTTGTAGATTTCCCTACCGCGCCTTATCAGCGTCTTCAGACGCTAGACACGGATATTCGGGCTGCTCTCTCAATCCAAATTCGTTACCTTCAAAGTGTCTTGAAACGTGACTTGACAATTCCCGAGCGCAATCTGGTCTGCTGGGAGCCACGCTGTATGGGATGGTACGGTTCAAATACTTTTTTGATATCGATGACTGGTTTCATTTTCCTCCAGTGGGCGTAGTGACCGAGTACTCCGAGTGGAAGCAAAGAAGAGTGGAAATACTGCCGCCACAGTTACTCTGATACCTTGTGGCGCATGCAAAATGGCGTTTTATTGCTCTCAAGGTCATTGGGATGCTGTGAAAAATCATCATGTCAGAGGCGCGTGTGAAGATGGCTACGATGACCTCACGCAATGCCAGATGAACCAGGAAATCCAGAAGGATGTCGTGTTTGCAAACATAATGGCTAATGCCAGTCCGATGGAGTTCTCTTGGGCGCCTGAGCGCATCAAGCCGTCGTGGGAGTCCCTCAAGAACAAAAGTTGGGATTCTGAGTATGCAAGCGGCATTATGGAGGCATTTGGTCTGCCCGTAGCAGTGGTAGGACCATTCGTACGAGGAGCATCGATTGCACTTTCGATGCCGATGACGATTCTTCATGCATTGGAACACCTCAATTGTGATGATCAGTGGACTCGCAAAGTAACGTTAACCATTCATGTCAGTACATATATATCCTAAGTATCTTCATAACTACTAACAAGGATAACCCGACTGATTCCTAGGTCCTTGGAGCTTCTCAACTTGAAATTCATCATGCTCGCATATTCGAAGAGATCTTACACCGTTTACCCGAAGTCAAAACACTTGAAGTATATACTGTCCGTCATTGTTCTTCAACTGTTGCTTGAAACGTTCCTTCGCAGCTAGTCTTTTGCGGGCCTGAGTTATCGAAACTTGTCGCGTCGAACGAGATAATACATGATCTTGATATGGAGACCTGCGAGTACGTCTCCATCCCCGCCTCCTCATATATACGATTGATGGTTGATTTCATCTCAGGGATTGCGCCACTCTGAAACGCAAGCGTGTCCAGCGCCTCGCCAAGCAGTACGTGCCACAATCCCCTGTAATTCCCCTGCTAAGTGTAATAAAAAGACTATATCACGATTACGCAAAGTCACTGGGCGACACATTCATGAAACCCGACCTTGCGGTTGCTTTCAACTCTGGTCTGTCAGCAGAAGATGCGTCGTCTTGGAAGGATACCATATCATTCCTTATAACGAGCAAGATTCCAACGGTTTTCACCGTAGGTTAAAGATAGGCATTCTATCCTTGATCTGACATCCATATTTTGTATGTAGGCCTACAACCGAGAAGAAGCTGAAGCCGAGGCTAGAATTCTCCATTCGGCGGGTGCGAATCTCATTCCAGAACTAGGTCCAATCAGCAATACCTGGAGAAGCATTTCATTCAAGAAAGAGCCCCAAAAGGTCATCGGCTTCTATTCAGTCAACGGCTGGTTGGCAGGAGGATTCCGGTCTTCTTGACTGTACGATATTTGTAAAGTATGCCTCTATTGTCCTGTTTGATTACGACGTCTTTTCGTAGTCTACCTTCCACCGTAATTTCATTACCATGAAAGCTGAACATGTTTGAAATATTCTTTCTCCCCTTACTTTAATCAATCGATCAAGGACGACAATGAGTCGGGCTCAAGTAATTATCAAGCAAAGTAGCGTTATGAGGTCAGAGTAGAAGAAGAGTAGAAGAATTTGCTGTACAGAAATCTATTCTATGTGTCGAGGCTGAACATTGAACAACCGGAGGCAAGGGGCTTTTCGTCACTCGACAACCGAAGCAAGGTCTGAACAGAGACTCGGGTAGTCCATTTGTGTGTGCTCTGGTGGCCAGATAGCTGGAAAACACAAAGATCATTGCCACGTCGTTCTAGAGAGCTGTGACCACAGTTTTTAGGCCTACGAAGTAAGCCGAAAGCGAGAGTTGGCACATCGACCGACCATCACCAACCGTTATCAAGCTCGCAAGCTCAACTTCAACTGAGAAGAGAGAATGATCATTCGTTGCTACTGACGTGTCCTGGTTTTTACAAACGTTGAGCATAGGTATACTAGTAAGTAGAAAAGTGGATATTAACAGCTACAAAGGATCCATCCATATTGGAACATGAAGAAAGGAAAGGAAAGGAACTGTAGAACTTAAGCTACAGCAGAAGTGGTGACAGAAGATGAAGCTGCATCCGCAACATTGGTCCTTGGTACATCAGATTGCATTATCGGAGACTGGAGTGATTCGGAAGACTTGGTGTCTTCATAAGCAGGGGACGGCGTGACAGGCATCGATATCGGTGTCGAAGTCCCAACAATCCCGGCTTGCGTCGGTGTTGGAGCGACTAAACCACCAACCCTATTTCCCGATATCATCCCGCCATGAGCGATGATCTTTCCGAAACCTTCACCGACTTTCGCCATAGCATTGTCCACATGCCGTCTTTCGACCTCATCCCGCTTCGCCTGTGCTTTGGCTTTGCGTTCTGTCTCCCGAGCCGCCTTCTCCAGTCGTTCACATAGCTCGCCTTCGATCCATTCCCCGACACGTTCGACTGCGCATTGGGGGTCTTTCTTACAGGACAAAAGGAAGCCTTGTATTTCAGCTGTGGAAAATTCATGTTGTGGTATGTGTGCTGCGAATTCGGTGGCAAGATCGGAGATGGAGATGGAGGATGGAGAGGCGGACTTCTCTACTGAGGACGAGGTGGCTTTGTTGGCTGGCGTGCGGGGGCCAAAGAACCGCATGAACAGGGCGTGGGCTTGTTCCTTGGTTGCCAACTTGTACTGAATCTTTGTATCGATTCGTCCGGGGCGAAGGAGGGCAGGGTCGAGACGATCGATGTAGTTCGTCTGTTGGGCAGCGAGGGGTTGGAAATTAATCTGAGCGAAGAAAGAAATAACCGCACCGTAGCAAAGAACAACTTCCCTTCTTCACTTCCAATGCCGTCGATGACGTTCAGCAGCCCCGACAGTGTGACGGCGGATTTCCGTCCGGTAACTGCACCATAAGGATGGAGAAAACCAAGCTGGTTGATTGAATTGGAACCTTCGTCTTCGTCAGAGTCCCCCCGCGAGGAGAAAGCACAGTCAATGTCTTCGATAAGGAGAATCGAGTGTTTCGGGATAGAGGAAGCTGCCTTGGTCAGGAAGGAGTCGTCGACACTTCGGGAGAAAAGAGCAAGATGAGATTTACAGAAGGAAAAGATCTATAAGTTGTTAACATACAATCCAGAGGAAAGGGACAAAGCGTAGATTTCAAGGCCAAGTTCGCCAGCCTGACATAGCAAAATCAGCAAGGGCTCTCGGAATGGATTAAACTAAACATACGAGAGCATAAATAGTCGAGGCTGTCAATCAAGATTATCAGAAACAGAAAGGTCGTTTGGGTCAACAACAGTCTCACTTTTACCAGTACCTGGAGGCCCATACAGTAGATAACCTCGTCTATGGGGTATACCTGCCTCAACATACCAATCCTCCGTATCAATAAACTCTCGAGCATCTTTGACTAGAGAATCGATGACGCCTTCGTTTAGAATGATGGAACTGAGTGGTCGGCGAGCCTTGTGCTTGACATTACTCCATACGAATGAGGGACCATACGTCGGCTGATGTTGTTTCAGAGGGAGAGAAGCGTCATTTAGAGGTACGATACGCACCGTATCCGCCATATGTACAACCACGTTGGGCCTGCTGACTTCTTTGTAACGAACACGTGTTTCTTCCACAAAATTGTAAAGAACATTCATATCGAGCGTGTAAATTCTGCCGCAAGGTATCAGAAAGGCCCGAGAGAGATACAGGAACCACGTACGTGATATAGATGGTTGACGGCGAATAACCTCCCTGTAAATGATGATCGGTAATCGAGCTCTTACTTGAACTCCTCTTGACCTCGATCCAATACCCCTTCCATCGAAAGAGTTGTGCCATTTTATACGTCGGGACGTAGTCAGCATTTCCATCGACTTCAGGCGCCAGTTTAAGACTCCATTTTCGCTTGGAATTCTTCTCATTCACACAAAATTCGCGTGAACGGCGCCAAACGTTTTCCTGCGTCTATTCAAGTGGATGTTATGTAAGCTTGTAAAGAGAGGCAGGCAATACACGAACTAGGAAGAGGAGTACCCATTCGTACGATTGGTCTCCTTCGGTAAATTGTGCAGTAATACAATATTCTAGTGAATTCATTCAATTGCCGAAGTCATGAAGCAAGAGTAAGTCGACTCACGAATTTTGAAGCGTTCCATGAGCCAATAACACAACCTTCTGCCAGTTTCGATGAGGGTACCCAGGATTAGGAGGCGGGCACTATCCCAGATGTACGGATTTGCGGCCAAAGACGCAATAAACGAAAATCCCATGATGGAACTAAACCCAAAAGAGTTTGTGCTGGCGCTTGTTCGACCCAAGTCGTAGTCCATCGTCGCTGTTGTCCTTTAGTTGTCACGCACGAACCCGTCGTATTGTGCCGAAGATGTGGAAAAAGTGGCGGAAGGGCGCTGGGGGTGTTTGAAGCACAAGTTTTTGAGAAAGCGGAGGACTCCGAGACCACCATAAATAGGGTTCACGACAGGAAGCTTGGATATGGATGGCCACATAATTGATAATGGTAAGTGCATCCCCATTGGTACTTAATGAGCTCGTCGGCTCGAGTGGCCACAGCTCCATATACTCACGGTACCAATTTACGTTGTCATGTGCCATCGCAATTTATGTAAAACATAACTTTAACATCTCTGTCTGTGGACTTCCATTGTTCTCTGCAACTTGTCGGTCCTTATGCCACCGACAATTCCACTTGAGCTGATTCGTATCATAATTGACGGTCTGCACAATGACAAGCATGCGCTTTTACAATGTTCCAAAGTTTCTGCTGCATTTCATGCAGCCGCTCAGACACAGCTTTATGCATCAATAAATCTCAGCGCAGGGTATGCGGGACCTCTCAATTCTATTCCGCACGTTCGTTGCGGACGCCTTCTTCGCACGCTCTCGAGCTCTCCGCACCTCGCGTCATATCTAAACGAGTTACACGTCTTAAATGGAGCATGGACTCTGGCAGAGCCGTCCTTTCCCAGACTCCTCGTCCTGATTGCAGCTAGAGGAGCACTCAAAGTATTCGGATACGGATATCGTTACCCCTATCTTTTGCATACCAGTTGGCGCGAGTTCGATTTTCCCCTTAAAAGTGCTCTTTACGCTATTTTAAGATGTCCCAGTCTTCACAGCTTCAGTCTGGAAGGAATACTGCTCTCCACATTTCCAAATGGTCTGCTTTCTGCAGCTCTTCAATTACGACACCTTGCCTTGCGAGCGCCTGTTTCGTGGTCGATGACACGTAACACCACACATTCAGAGATGCCATTCCTTCAAGTGCCTTTCGAGTCATCCCAAAAAAACTTGCAACCAACGTTCCTGGAATCTTTGGCATTTTATGGTGATGGCGCAAATATCCTTGGTTACCTCATGAAACCTGGATGTCCATTGAAGCTATCTCGTCTACGTAAACTTGAAATCGGGAAGATCATATGGGACGCCATTACACTTATACCATGGTTGTTCGATCAGGTAGCACAGACTCTGGAAGATTTGCATTGGGTCAAACCACAGTCAAATAGCCCCATTTACGGTACGTTTCAATGGCGCTCACAGGAGCCTTTCACCGAAGGCTCATCGGTGTATCATAGGCCTTCATCGATTGCTGAACGTACGCTATACGACTTTCATGGTTGTATACAGCGAACTCTTGGCTTTCATTTCATTTCTCGACAATTGGGGCTTTCCGCCAAATGTCGAGCTAATCACCATTTTCCTTGTGCTCGTGCCGTCCCGCTGGGACGACGTTGATGGACAGTATCCTTTGATTGAGCGACTGGACACCAAATTGTATCACACCGCCCCAGAAGCTACTGTTGATATCCAGGTCTTTTGCTCCAAGGATACGGATCCTGATTTTGGTCACGAAGAAATACATACCTGGTTTCCCTTGATGTTGGGCAGTCGTCGTTTCCAGCTTTCCATCCGGGACACGGCTACTTTGAAGGAAGCGGCTCGAGCATCAAGGTTACTCTACAATGGGGATTATCATGGTGACACACTGAATGCTTAATTGTCATGTCTGAGATTCCATCATCCGTAAAAAAAACCTGTGCTGTTTTATCGTGGTGGCCATCCCATTGATCCCTATGCTACTTGAATTGAGATATATGTCAATTCTTGATACAGTATGGACAATGATTTTCATGCTGGAGTAATGGGAAACCACTTGTGAAAGACGTTATCTGGATCATATCTCTTCTTGACCGCTTGCAATCTCGGATAGTTCTCACCAAATACCAGTCTTGCCTTATCTGGAACTGCCTCCTTTCCTCCTGTAACTCCTTCAGCATCTAACACGTTCAGTATCGTCAAAACCTCTTGAATTCGCACAGGAGAAAAACTTTCCTCACCGTGATTGGTATAGCCAGTACTCTGTGCCTCGGTCAATTGAGGATTGCCAACCTTGACGATTTCAAACATCTCGCGACTGGAGCGCCTTGCTCGTTCAACCATTTCTTGGGAGTCTCCTTGCCAGGTACACATTATACACATAGGAAGAGTAACATCTCGGCGAAACGCTGTCTTGTCCTTCGGCTGGGCCCTGATTTTCTCGGAAGGAAAATATTCGTAGAGGACGCTAAGTCGAAATTCGTTATCGGATTCCCGGATGACCTTATCAAAAGCTTTGTCGATGGAACTGTACTTGGGTTCAGTCTGCGCGACACCTTTCATGTAGACTCCTTGTCCGGGGTACATGACAAAATTCTAACAGGAGACGTCAGAGGTTCATGCTCATGGTTTGGACAAAAATTCCAGGGCTGACCATCATCTCGTTCAGTTCTTCGTACGGAATTTCCTTGGTATTATCGACAATTGGACCTGGTCTCAATGTCAGTCTCGCCGAGTAATGTGATTATTGAAATCACCAATGTCAAGGAAAGCTTTAAAGTACTCCCTTCCATCAGCTTCTGACCCGTTATAAAACAACCATGTGATGATAATAGGCTAAACGAAATTAGATAAGATTTCAATGCTGATTCTACAAGGAAACCCAGACAAACCTTTCCATCTTGATCAACGGTGATCAGCTCAAGTAAGCTACCTTTCTTACTGCACTGTTCCCACCAAGAAGTGGTGATTGCGATTAATTTCTCCAGTCTTTCACGAGGGTACACCAAATTTCCGCCATAAACGGTCGATCTTTGTGGGTGAAGCTGGTATACCAATTCGGTAACAACACCGAAGTTGGATCCGCCTCCTCTTAAGCCAAAGAACAGCTCACTGTGTTCCCCGTCGTTCGCAATAACGATTGAACTGTCTGCAGTAACGACAGTCGCCTATGTGAGGGTCAGCAAACATGCTGCGAACAGCGTACAGGATTTAACCGTTCTGACTTGTACAAGGTTATCAATAACCATGCCGTGTTCAGAGGTTAACCATCCATAACCCCCTCCTAACGTAAGCCTTCAAAATGTCTAACGTTAGAGCAAGAGAGCTTCAATTATCGGAGATCGACTGACCCTCCAACGCCAGTCTACAATACCATGTGAACATGTTCAAACGGCAAATCCAGTGTGTACGTACGTGATTTACCGTGCCACCTACTGTTGCCAACCCATGAACAATAGCAGTTTTATCCACCGTCGACCAGAGAGCTCCTCCACCAACGTAAATGAGACGTTTCTCCGCATCGACTCTTGCACAATTGAGATACTTTGAAAGGTCAATCACGAGGCCTCCCTCGCTCGAGGACGCACCCGCAGGGTTATGTCCACCGCATCGGATAGCAATTGGTAACTCGGCCGAACGAGCATACTTAATTGCGAGCTGGACGTCTATTTCGTCCTTGACAAAGGCGACGACCTTGGCCCGGCGTAGGGCGTTAGTTGCCCAACGCTTGATAGCATCCTCGTAGTCGGGGTCAGTAGGCGTGACAATGTCGCCTTTGAACTGGCTGTTGAAAATGGTCAAGTCCATGAGTACTAAATTCCAAAAAGGCGAATGTAAGGGTGATGATGCATGTTGCTTTCCTCCCATATAAAAAGGAAGCACGGCCCTTTCTACCGGGAATTGGACCTTTAGTCAGGAGATTGGACGGTAAGTGTAAATCGCCTTATGGGATGATAATGTCGGCGGTATTTGGTCGGCGTCGAAAACGTCATATCGCGCTTGTCAGTCCGCAGAAGGAGAAATCAGACTGGATGCTGGACGCGTTTTATGACAAGTGTCACATTCACGATAGATAAGCATTTTGACGTTTACGCTTATCTTCACTCTGCTCAATCGTGCTCTGCTTGATTCTTTTTGTCCAGTCACGACCCTTCTCCTTGAAGGTACCTAATTGGGTGGCGGCGCTGAAGCAAGTTTCTTGAAGACCAAGAAACGAAAATATCGCGGATGGCCCTTCTTGAGGTATCTTTCCATCGAAAAGATTATTACACCCCTTTCCTCAAGCCATTCCTGATTATTTAGTTTTACCGAGCATTCCGTATTAGATTGACCAGAAATTACATAACAATACGACGACACTGTATAATCAGCATAATCTAATTGTTTGGGAATAGGTATGACACCTCATATTGAGCACCCCAACTGACCGACTACCTCATATGTTGCTTAGCTTTCACCCCTTCACAAACGGTGCACCAATGCACAAAGGGAATTCCAGAAATATTGTCAGAAACATGGAGAAAACTATGTTTTACAAAGAAAAATAGCTATCAGTAGTCACACCAGCTCCGTTAAATGGAAAAAGGACTGTTGTCATGCACATACATAATGTAGAAAGTAAATGTCACAGGGTTCCAGGACCTCGGACACAGCTCAGTGTTTGCTGCCGACCTTCCTAAAACAGACCTGACTCTGGAGGACAACCGTAAGCGTCTAATTGTATATGACCAGCTGCAAGTTGGAATGCCCCTGTCCACTGTTTTCGCTGTTAATAGCCAACCGTACATGTGCGGCTCAGCCTTCCAGAATAGGATGCGATGTAGTTGAACACAATAGACGGTTGGCTAGCGATAGAAAATGGTATGAAAGCTTAAGGTATCCTTGGACGAGAACTGATCGACATCATGCCATTCGACAGCTAGCTGGTGGACTACTAGTAAGGATTCAAAGGTATGAGACATGGAGATGGATATGAAAATTAACTTGAACCTTGATTCTTTGTAGATTTTATGAGGGATGAATATGTTGAGGCTGACCAAGATCCATTGGTAGGGCTGCCAACCGTATGCCGTTTGCTACATTATACGGGTGCCGTTACTGTACGGTATCCAGCCAGATCACGGGACGGTTCATGGGACGGTTTATACCTGTATCATACTGTACAAATGGGTGCTAATACGGGCCGTATATACGGTGTAATACACACATGTAAGCTTAAGTATTAGTGAACTGAGTGAAGCTTTTATTTTAAAACTTTGTATTCACAAGGTCGTGGGGCTCAATACACTGCATACTTTTGAGTATTTACAGCGCTTTTCATAACAATATGTAAGGGGACGAAGTCCCTCTTCACTTAGCGTGTGCGCGAAGACTGAATGGAACTAGTGATGTTCCGGCCCGGCTCCAAGCCGTCAGCCGGGCCAAGCCGAGCCTATTTAAGCCGGGCCAGGCCGGGCCCGAGCAGGCGGCCTGGGTGCGGCTTTGGCCCGGCTCGTGATGGCGAAAAGCCGGAGCCGGCGGCTCAGGCCGCGGCTTTCAAGGGCACGCCCAACATGTGACACCTCACGACTTCTGACCATCGATATAAGTTCTGACTCTGCCCGCGTACCTCTACAGCTCTTTCACAAAATACATTTATTATTCTTCACATATTATTGAAAGTGACCAATGACTGAGAGCCTTGATAACATCTTCTGAGATCCCTAAAGACACATAATAAGTCGCACCTCCGGCTTGCGCTGAATGACCTCCGAAAGAGTGATCCACGTATAGGAACAGTTTAGATTCGAACCATGCTCTCATCAGAAGAGACCCGTCTTTCCGTATGAATCAAGTTCAATGGAAACCGTATAGCTTATCTAAGTGTGCTGTGTATTCATGCAACAATGAAACTGGGTGCAAATAAAATATCGAGATATAATCATTTTGGGTGAAGTAATCTAAAGATTCAATTACTATATTACTCAGATATTGATATCTACGCTATTGAGAAGGAATAGCTATTCTGATTGGCTGGGTTGAATCACACCATTTTTATAGTGTACCACCTCCAATTCATCTTCAGTTAGTAGCCTTTGCGATCTGAAAGAGGTGTGCGAGATGTAGAAATCAGGTGGGGTAAAGACAAGTGTTTGTGGAAAATCAGGAGAATAATAAGAAGAAAAAGACAGAAAGAAAAATCACCTAAAAGCCGCGGCTTGGGCCAAGCCGGGCCTAAGCCAGGCCAGCTTTGGTGGCTTTGGCTCGGCCCAGGTTTTGTTTGGGCCGGAGCCGTCTCAAGCCAGGCCCAGCCGGCGGCTTTTGGGCCAAGCCGGGCCGGAACAACACTAAATGGAACAAACTATGGATTTGAATCCGAAGTAAGACTACTCTTTACCCATGCAGCTATATATATACATAGTTCCAGCTGTGTATTTAAGGTTCTCCTTTTGTCGTCATCAATCCTCGATCATCTCCGATCCTTCCCCTAATCCCTTCCCCATCGACCTCTCTCGGCCCAACCTCCTATCTTCTTCCGTTCGTTCGTCTGGTAAGCAATATGCTTACACTCACCCCGTCCCTGAAAAAAACATTCACTTCTCACTTCCATCTCTTTTCCTCTCCCACTCATCTAAAGTAACTGCATCCTTTAACTCCTTTGTTGAGGATATACGTCAATGACTCCAATGACATCACTACTCCAGTATTGAGTACGTCTCCACTATTTGTTTTTCCTCGCTCTTTGTATTGTATTTGGGTGCCGTTCAATTCATATTGTTTCACTAGTACTAAAGTATTTATAGTCTAAGTTACTCTGAGGTTCGAGCATCTTTTTGTTCTCGAACCTCAGAAGAGACCTCGCTTAGCCTCCAATCAACCTTCAAATCAACCTGTGCCCAACAAAGGTGGACTGCAGCACACGAACGAGGATGTCATCTTTGGCCCAGTCCGAGATGTGTCAGGGGACTTCCATTTTTGGACCTCCGGGACTGGTCCGACATGGTCTGGACTACTCCGGACCGCCTCCGGGGTTAGGGTTTAGGCACAGTCATGCTGTACAGTACGTTCCCACGCTCTCCGCCCCCGCCTGATGCGCCGTGTGCCGGCAGAGGAATCCTCAGACTTGTTCTCTTTGGATTTCCCTCTGCCAGGTGATTAGCTACCTCTTCTGTCGTATTGTACTGCCTCTAATATACTTTGGATTTCCCTCTGCCAGTTGCGTGATTCAGCCGTAACTTCCAAAGGTTGCCCTTACAGCAGAACAAGTCTCCTAATTCTGGTCCGGAGGCCCCTCTTAGCTTGCCTAGTATTCTACGCCCCTATCTGTTGCCTCCTCACCAGTCTTAAGCCCCTCTGCTTCCATGTCTCAGCTTGCCCCTTTGGATCCGGCCGTGGATGCCCCGCAGGATGAAGCCTGGAGTCGCTTGCTTCAACTGGAAGCCCAGGTGCAAATCACCCAAACCTCCTTGTCCCACCACACTTCCGAACTCTCTGCCCTCCGCCAAACCACCGACACCATCTCCGATTCCCTCCGGGCGCTCCTCGAGCGCCTCCCCGCGGCTTCTGCTGCACCTCCTCCCTCTCCAACGCCGACTCCGCGCTTCCCTGCAACAAGGACGGCCCCACCAGCACCGGGACGCGTTAACATCCCTTGCCCGGCACTCCCCGACGTGTACGATGGGGACCGCGCATCGGGGGAACGCTTCCTCCAGTCCTGCGCCACCTACATCCAGCTCTGTGGCGATGACTTCCTATCCGATGAGCTGAAGATCGCGTGGGTCCTGTCCTACATGAAGTCCGGACGGGCTGCCACCTATGCGATGAGGGTTTTCCGACGCCCTGGAGGAGTCGCCGGTTTTGCCAACTGGGACGCCTTCGAGCAGGAATTCCGGGATGAGTTCTTCCCTCGGAACCCTGCCAAGACCGCCGCGCTGATCCTCCGAGACAAGGACCAGTATGGACAGGGCAGACGGTCTCTGGACGAGTACATCGACTCGTTCCGGGCCCTTGTGGAGCAGGCCAACTACCCCGATGGCCTGCAACTTTGCCTCACCTTCCGAGAGGGTCTGCACGCCGCCCTGATGGACCGCATCGACAACCTGGTGGAAGGAAGGCCGGCGGACGACCAGGTGGACTCCTGGTACCGAGTGGCCCGGGACCAGTGGCAGCTGATGGAGCTCAAACGTGACCTC